>BPLR01003256.1:0-57325 GCA_021605095.1 Caerostris extrusa
ACATTTATGCTGAATTAGCACACATTTTTCAGCTTATCTTAAATGTGTGTTTACAATTCAGTTATTTATTTAATCGCATATATGTCATAAATAAATTGACTGCTGACAAAATTTCCTTGCATTTACAGGCAATTTTAAATTCATTTTGGATGTTTATGTATTATATAACACTACATTATGTGTATTATATTAAATTATATTATGTATTATAAGCACATTGTAATATGTGCATATATGCTGTAAATGAAAATCTGTTATGTATTTTATCTCTCCGCTTCTACAAACTCTTAATCACTGACCATTGGACACAAGATCGGCCATTTTATACTATTAGGTGTGAAAATATTTTTATTAGATTAATATCCTGACATTTATCTTCTTCTAGTAAACTCATTTTATTATTATTGGATTCATACTGCATAATAAAATAAATAAAAAATAATTATTCTTTGCGAAGCATTTTGTTCTCTCACACAGAATTTTTTTATGTTATATAATCTTTGTTATGAGATTATATAACATAATGCAATATGTGTATATATGTTCTAAATGAAAATCCGTTATATATTTTATCAATTTGATCTTACACATACTTGATCTCTGAGAACTTCGGCCATTTTTACAATAATATGATTAAAATACTTTTCCATAAATTAATATCCCCACACTTATCTTCTCTTCGTAAATTCATTTATTATTATTTTCATACGCTACAATAAAACCGATAAAAATGGTTAACATTCCGAAATGTTTTGTTCTCCCCAGAAAGAGGGAGTGACCAGGCTAACTACCATTGAATAACATAATGTAATAAGTGTATATACGTTCTAAAATGAAAATTGATTATGTATTTTATCGATTCTATCCTACACACTCTTGACCGCTAGACACATGTCAACAGCAATTTTATGATTAAAATATTTTTCCTCAAAATTAATGCTCCTACATTTATCTTCTTTTAATAAACTCATTTATTATTGTATTCATGCTGCACAAATATAATACATAATATAGTGTTATATAATACATAAACATCCAAAAATGAATTTAAACAGATAAAAAATACTTACCCTTCCGAAATGTTTTGTTCTCCCTCGGGAAAGAAAGTTCATCTCCTCGCATAAAACAAATCCCCACAACAATCGTCCCCTCGAACTGACCCAAAACATTCTCCTTCCCTAACGAAAAAAATCCCCACATGGACATATTTGTAAATCGCATTTTTGATTGGAAACAAATCTTTGCAACGCTCTTACACGAATCCCATTTCACTGCTTGTGACACTTCACGGCGAGAAATGTCTTGGATTCCACCCAAAACTGGAAATCCCTTTGTATCCTCAGACGTGGGGCCATGGCCCATTTTTCTGGCTCAACGAAATGGGCTTCTCCCAACATGAGTGCCCATGTAGCCCAATTTCTTCTTTGCGAGAGACAAAGATTCGGATTTAGTTTTTAGGTAGCAAATCGCAGCGATCTGAAATGCTTCAGATTTCTTGTCTTCGCTCAGGACGAACAAATCAAGATTTTTGCTTTTCTTCTCCCTAAAACACCAGGGGGATCAGGGAAAATAATAATAAAGTGCTGGGATGTATGAACGAAAATATCAAAAATGGGAACACAATCGTGCATTTCTACTTAATGTCTCCGAAGACATTCTGTACATATATTTCCAATATGCATTTAGCCTTTATTTTATTGGACATTTTATTTGATTGGCAATATTTAGAGAAAGACTCTATTAAGGATTTCATAATACTTTTATATAATGGAAGACTTGTATGGAACACGTGGATTTAGTAACACCAAATTTATAAAATCTGTTGTAACAACTTTTTAAAAAAAGTGTACCATTTTTTAAGAGTTAGCACTTGTTTTTTATTTGTTTCTTAAATGTGTGTATACATTTCAGTTATTTATTTGATGTCTGTCTGTTATAAATAAATTGTTTACAACAAAATTTTCTATTTAAGGCATGTTTAAATTCGTTTTTGGATGTTTATAGAAAGTGAAAATGTATAAAGTATACTTTTTAAAAGTGATTTTTTAAAGTATTTAAAATATTTAAGTATTTAAAAGTATTTTTTATTTATATTTTATATTTAAAAAATATTTTTATTTATATTTTTAAAGTATTTAAAAGTATTTTGAATTATATTTTTACATATGAATAAAAAATATATGTATATAATGATACAAAATATGATTGTATAAAAATGCAAAAGAATAAAAGCTGATTCCGACATAATAAATTGAATATTTTTCTTGAATTTTTCTTGTAATTTTACTGAGGGATTTTATGGTAAATTATTTAAAATTTGTAAAGGTAAAATATTTTTTGTTAAACATCGTGTTTTCCTGATGTATAACATGAAATTCCCGCTGAAGATTGATGAGGTTAGAGCATTGCTTCTTAACATTTGTGTGTCGTATGGGACTGCAAACTCCCATACAAAAGCAGCTTGAGCTACTACGCGCACGCCAATATTAGATTTATGCATTTCAACATGCTAGCAGAGACGTTACCACTGACTATATTAGGTCAAATATATTTAAGTTATTTACTGATACATTATGTACACAGTTATTACTGAATTCATTTTATTAAGTTATTTTTTTGAATTATTAGTTATTGAGTCATTTACTGATTTATTATTTGAGTTATCCGATTAATTCTTTTACACAGTTATTACTAAATTATTAATTTATTGAGTTATTTATCGAATTATTTTATTGAATTCTGAGTTATTTCATTGAGTTATTTACTGATTTGTTATTTGACTTAGTTATTTACTTATTTATTAGTTTATACCATTTATTAATAAATAATTTTTAATTTTCTAATGTGCAAGGGCACGTGCATTGCATATTAAATATTTGGACTTTCATCAAGGTTTAATCTTTTGCCTTTTTAAAGCATCCGATTAAAGGGACCACAAAGATGATACATGCATAGATAAAAAATTAAATGCATTAAATTACGAAATGAAACATAAAATCATGCATTTCCACTTTTTTTGTCATCTGAACACATTCCAAGCATGAACACCATGCAGCAATTTCTAATATGAAATAAATGTGTATATAAATATTTATGTAATTTTTTTCCCTCTTAGATTTTTAATTTTGAGTATCTCTGTTAAAAACCTACAACATAAACGTATTCGGATAGGCAAGTTCAAGTCGATAATGTTGCAATCATTTCATTTAAATTTAAAACCGTTCAGAAATTAAAATAATATTTTGGTTTTTATTTGAGGTTTTGTATAGATGAACATTCAAATATCATTATTGATATAAGTAAATAAACATTTATAAATCAAACTTCCTTTAATTTACTAGTGGAAAAAAAATTCTACTTTAATTGTAGACTTCCTTCAATTTAATTGTAAATTTATAGCAAAAATAATAATAATAATAAACCCGAAGTTAAAAAATACGAAAAACAGTTTTCGTAAAATGTAATGTTCAACGTGCTGCGCTGGTGACCAGGGTGAGTAGGGCGGGCGTTCAAAAACCGCTGGCGACTTTGTTTGTAGGCCTTGTTTAAAACAACGTGGAGCCCCGATAGCTTTTGCGGGATGTTCTGATCTCTTTGCTAGTTATTCGAATACCTTGGGGAAGTTTCCGGGTTTTCTCCTACATGATACACAAATACGGGATGTTCCCCCTAAAAGTCCTCGGAAGTCACTGTCCTCCTTCAGTCACGGGTGAGGGTGAGACTTCTACCTATGGGTGCACAATCACAACAGAAGCTAATCCCTCCTTCCATGAGACTACACGGGTTCTTGAACTTGGTATAGATGTTGCTGTCCACCACGTGGGATAAGAAGAAAAAAAAAATGCAGCGATTGCATACAACGTAAGCATTCTATTCAAATAGACTATTAAAAAAATTGAATTGAACATAAAATAATATTTTTGATAGTTAATCAAGCTTTCCCCATTTAACATGGACGTTGCGAAAACACCACAGCTCTTTTTGTTACTGTTTTTGTGGCAAATTCTTCATTCCTTTCACGTGCGTGTTACTTAAGGATGAAACTTCCTTGATTATTACAGAAAAAAATATTTGCCTCGCAAAAGTTTTTACTAACAATAGTTTGTTCTTCCTACGCAATTTGCGGTTTTCCTTGTTATTCTCATTGATGGCAGTACTAGTAAAAACTTTTTATAAAACTATGCTTTTATTCTTCGATATTATAACTACATGTAGAAAATGCAAGTAGTAACTTTTAGGTAATTTCATATATAGTCACATAACTTTTATGTATAGTTAGAACATTTCTTGAAATTTTTTAGGTTATGAAATTTTTAAGATAAACTATATGAAAATTTTATATGTTTTTATAGTTAAATATTTTAAGATAATGTTTAAAACATGCATCGGAAAAGTAATAATGTTGGACTTTTCTGAGCATGTTTGTAACTCATGTAGAAATAAATATTTTTGCCCATTTTTTCCTTTTGTTCCTCTATTAAAACTCTTCTTCTTCATTGAGGGGGTAGACTGATGGCCAATTGGCTAGAGCTCTGATCTTTGGTGACACAGGCTTCAGGTTGGGAATCCTGGCATTGGAATGGCCGTTTTGTTAGTAACTCGATTTATCTACAATAAACTTTAGGTCCCGGTCTAATTAGAATAAAGTGTGCAAAAGTGACCATAGAGCAGCAGCAAACCAAACCTTTATTGGTACACACGATGGGCCAAGGCCGTCTCTGCCTATGCCGCTCTGGCCTTTGGCATTTCAAACTTCAGGTTCGAATCCGGGCGGTGGCATGGAAGTTTTTAGTGGCGGAATCCACTTTAAAATGTAGGTTCGGTCTGTTTAGCCCATAGTGTGCAAAATATGACCGTAGAGTGACAAACCAAACCAATATCCATTGGCACTGTGGCATAGATGTTTATTAGGGTCTCTGTACCCACATTAAACTTTCCCGGTCTAATTAGCCCAAAGTGTGCAATAAAATGATCGCAGAATGACAAACAAATCAAATCTTTCTTGGCGCAACAGCCCCATGATTGTCCAAGGCGGTCTCTGCCTACTGTGAGATTTTGTGGCAGAAGATGTTTTCTTTTTACCGGGTTAGGGTAGTCAGCCATACGATTTAAAGTGGATTCGGATCACTATATACATCCATAAACACCGCCGGGACTCAAACACGAAATCTGGCGGTACTGAGCGCCAGAGCGCTAGTTAATCGGTCAATAGGCCCAGATTGTAGCATATGGTGATATTGCCCTTGTATATTGGCGATATTTTAGCTACTATCTATAATAATTGAGCGATATTTTTTTACACCACTATCTATAATATTGGCAATATTTTGGCTACTATAGATATATATTGGCAATATTTTGGCTACTATCTATAATATTGGCGATATTTTGGCTACTATAGATATATATTGGCAATATTTTGGCTACTATCTATAATATTGGCGATATTTTGGCTACTATCTATAATATTGGCAATATTTTGGCTACTATAGATATATATTGGCAATATTTTTGGCTACTATCTATAATATTGGCGATATTTTTGGAAACACTATCTATAATATTGGCTAGTCGTATAATACAAAAAATTTCAAAACAAATGTTTATTATTTTTTTAATATTAGAGAAATGTAAATTTGTGGTTTATAAATAGTCAAACAGGGGATAGAAATCGCCTAAAACCTTAAAACTTTATAAATAGCTTTAAAATATATTATTTGCAACAACATATTTAAATATATGAGGTAAATGGTGCGCATAAAAATCCCTCATAAAAATTATGTAAATCAAAACTGCGACTGTATAAGTGCAAAATTTAAATCGAATTATTTTCCTTCAAATAGAAAATATTTGATTCCTAATGAAGTAAATATAAAAAATAATTTACAAACTCTTATCTTCTTCTTAAAACGATTTAAGTCAATGTTTAATATTAGCATGAAAAAACAGCTTCCATCCGAAATGATTTATATGAAACTAATGTTTATTTTTAGTGCAGAATGATATTTTCCAGAGGGGAAACAAACGTATCACCTTAATTTTTCTTAATGATGTGTACACTTAGGCGGAAAAAAAAAAATAATATCTGGGCAAGATTCCAAAGTAACACTACATTCACAGTCAACACGAAAGCATAAAGACCCGAGCAAGCAGACTTAACAAATATTTTCTTAACGGAAACATTATTTGAATTGAAAAGATTGAAGACTCATTTGAATGCTATAGATCTTACTACAAATAATGTTTATCGCATATTATGATAGATTTGTGAGCAGTAGTAATATAATTTCATTGTTTTATGAGATCATATTTTATGTTTTTGGTTTATGTAAGTGGGCTTCGATATAATTTTTAATAAATCTTTTACTACTGATTCTTTACTTAAATTTCTACACACATTACAGCACGTAATATTGTTTTTTAACTTTGGATATGACCCACGATATGTATTTTGTTAATGCATACAAAAACTGATAACAAATTGCAAAGGAATAGCAATAGAAGGAGTTTATCAATGTTTTGTAAATTACTCAACAATAACGTATATCAAGTTATAAAAAATAATAAGAACCACTTAACAATTAATTGTAAAATAATAAAATTTTTAGTAAGAGTTTCATAAAAATATAACAACAGTAAGATAAAAGATAATCTAACAATAAAAAGAAATAATTTATAGAAAAGTATAAAAAATCCAACAATACTATAAGATAATATAACATTAACTTCTAAAATTATGCAACAATAAATTTGACAAATAAAAAATAATAATCCAGCATTCCCTTTCTAAAATGATAAAAATTTATAATAAATTATAAATTAGAACAACAATAAAATGAAAAATAATCTAACAATGACAACAATGTTAACAATGTAAAATAACAAAACAATAACTTACAGAAAGTTGCAAAAGGCCAACAATAAAAGATAATCTAACAATAACTTCTAAAATTACACAACAATAACTTCTAAAATTACACAACAATAGCTTCTAAAATGTACAACAATACCAATTTTGAAAAAATGTACAACAATACCAATTTTTGAAAAAATGTACCTTAATAACAATTTTGAAAAAATGTACAACAATAACAATTTTGAAAAAATGGTATCAATAAAAAATAACCAAAAAAAATGATTTGTAATATAATACACCAGCTTATATCAAGTTATAAAAGAAATAAGAATGAAAGGTAATCTTATAATTATTTGTAAAATAACAAATCAAATACTTGTTAAAAGTTGTAGTTCCTTTTCTATAAAAGAAATCCATAAAAGTATATACAAATATATATTTTTGCAAATAATTTATAAATAATTTACAAACTTAATATTTTCTTTTATTTGAAAATTCGTGTTTCAAATGACTGGCATAATATAAAACAGCTTACATTTGAAAAGATTTATAAGAAACTAATGTTTATTTTTAAGTGCAGAATGATGTTTTCAGAAGGAAAAAAACGTGTATCACCTTCATTTCTAGAGATGCACACTAGGCCGAGAAATAAATTCTGGGCATGTTTCCAAAGTAGCACTACATTCACAGTCAACACGAAAGCATAAATGACTCGAGCGAGCAAAGAGTTAACAAAATATTTTCTTAACAGAAACATTGTTTGAATTTGAAAAGATTGAAGACAATTGAAATTGAATTGAAGATAATTTGAATGCTATAGATCCTTCTATAAATTATATTTATAGGATATTATAATATATTTGTGCACTGTAGAAATTGAATGTCATTGTTTTAATAGTGTCATATATTATGTTTTTAGTTTGTGTAAATGTGCTTCGATATTTTTTTTTTTTAAATAAATCTTTTACTACTGGTTGTTACTTAGATTTAAACACTCATTACAGTATGTAATATTATTATTTCACTTTGGATATGACTATATGTATTTTGTTAATGCTTGCAAAAACTGGTGATAAATTTTAAAAGAAATAGCAATAAAGAAAATCTATCAATTGTTTGTAAAATAACAAAAGAATAACAACAAAGATAATCTAACAATGATTTGTGAAATTATATAACAACAACTATGGCCTGAATGGCCAGTGGCTAGCGCTCTGGCGCTTGATATCACAGGTCTCGGGTTCTTGTCCCTGCGGCGCCATGGCTGTTTGTAGTGGTTCGGAATCCACTTTAAAAACGTGGTCCCCGGTCTAACAGGATCGTAGAGCGTTGCGAGGGTACTCTGCGTCCGTAGCTTATCTTCAAGCTACGCGCCCTCCTGGGTAGTGCTAAGTGAGTAACGTCTGTGCAGCGCTTGTCTTAAAGCATCCAAGACAATTGTCTGTTTTCCAGCTGCATTAGAACAAAAAAATAACAGGAACTTATAATAAATATAATCTAGCAATTTTTCATAAATAATAAAAATTTTATAATAAATGTTGGACTTTTAAATAATTTTGGACTTTCACAACATTTTGTAATTTGCGTAGAAGAAAAAAAAATTCCTATGTTTCTTCTAATAGTGCAAAATTTAAATTTAAATTATTTATTATTTAAATTAAAAAATTATATAAAATTTAAAATTAATTAAAACTTGAAGAATTTGATTCTTAATGAGTTAATACAAAAAAATTTATAAAATCTTGTCTTCTTCCCAAACCGAAATAAGTCGATATTTTATATTAGCATGAAAAATAGCTTCCATCCGAAAAAGATTTATAAGAAACTAATGTTTTATTTTTAGTGCAGAATGATATTTTTCTGAGGCAAACAAACGTATCACCTTCATTTTTCTTAGAGATGTACACTGGGCGGAAGAAATGATATCTGGGCAAGATTCAAGTAACACTGCATTCACAGTCAACACGGCATAAAAGACTCGAGCGAGCAAAGAGTTAACAAAATATTTTCTTAACAGAAACATTGTTTGAATTTGAAAAGATTGAAGACAATTGAAATTGAATTGAAGATAATTTGAATGCCATAGATCTTTCTACAGATTATATTTATCGCATTTTAAAATATATTTGCAGGCTGTAGAAATGGAATGTCATTGTTTTATGAGATCATGTTTTTGTGTTTTTAATTCTATGTTTTTCGTTTGTGTAAGTGTGTGCTTTTGATATATATTTTTTAATAAACCTTTTACTACTAGTTTTTACTTCAGTTTAGGCATGTATTACTAGTAAAATATGTATTATATATATTATTACTAGCATACTAGTATTAAACGTATTACTAGTATACTAATGTATGTATTACTAGTATTATGCACTTATTATTAGTATGTAATATTGCTATTTAAGTCTAGATATGACTGATACGTATTTGTTATTATAGCAAATTGTAAATAGAATAATAATAGAGATAACCTATCAATGGTTTTGCCAAATAAAAAATGCCTTATAGCAAGAATACAAAAAAAGATGAGTATATCTATTATTTTATTAGTAAAAAAAAAATGACTGTTTCTAACAATGGTTTATAAAATTACACAATAACTTGAAATAATTTATAAAAAATAACTTAATATTCATTTGTAAAATGATAAAAAAATTATAGTAAGTTATAAAAATATAACACAAATTAAAGATAATGTAATAATAATTTATAACTATTAAAAATAATGATAAATAATCCAGCAATCATTTCTAAAATAATAAAAAATTTGTAATAAGTTATAAAATAATAAAAATTTGTAATAAGTTATGAAATAAAATGCAGTAACAATAAGGTAAAAGATAATCTAACAATTATTTGTAAAATAACAAAAACAATAATTTATAGAAAGTTATAAAAAGAATAACAATAAAAGATAACCTAACACTTGTTTGTTAAATTATTCAACAGTAACTTTACAAATACACAACAATAATAAGTTGTAAAAAAAAGAAAATCAATAAAATATAGCTTAAAAATTGTTTGTATAATAACACATTAACAAATTATAGCAAATTATAAAAAGAATAAAAATAAAAGATAATCTTATTTTTATTTGTAAAATAACAAATCAATAACTTGTTAAAAGTTGTAACTTTGTTTCAATAAATAGAAATCTTTAAAAGTATACAAAGACATACTCGTATATATTTTACAAGGAATTTATCAATAAATTACAAATTTAAGACTTTCTTTTATTTAAAAATTCATGTTTTCAAACACCTGACACTTTTAGATAAAACAATGGATCATCTGTAGTAGATAAAACGTTACCCAAACTGCTACAACACAGCCCCATTACGCTAATGTAATTTAGGATTTACCATCTCAGGATTGTTTATTTGGGTTACTGTATTCTCCATTCCATCTCATCATCTGTTCTCCGACTGGAATGGAAAGAATTTCCAGCTTACAAATTTATCCCCTGCCTAAATAAGATGAATTTTCGTTTGACTTAGAACGTCACTCCCGTCCAAATGAACTCAATTATGTAATTATAAGAATATCGTGTACAAAGTATATTATTTTAATAATTGCGAAACAATAATATAATTAATATATACCTAGTTAATAATTGTTTTGTTCAATAACAAAAACGAACTGAAATGAAAATTGTTAAGTATGATAAATAAAATACATCAAAGGTCTCTATAATATGAAAATGCATTTAAATCTAAACATTATAAAAATTTGTGAATTAAAAATTATATAATATATTTATCATGCAATGTAGAAAATTAAAAACAAAATATTAAAAAATAACAATAATAATTGGTAAATAAGAATAATAATTTTAATAAATTTAAATTTTTTTTCAATAGTGTACTTATTACATTTCCTTTATAGTTCACGTATTTCATTATCGGTAAGGATTTTCTGATTAAAAGAATATGCTAATTACCATAATAAAAATAAAGCAATAAATTAGATTTCTCTTTTTGATTTCCTTTTTAAATAAATATATATGAAAAAACTATATCTTTTCATCTCTTTCCATGTAATTACTATGGAAAAGTATAATTTAAAATAAATGAATATTATTTTTATTTTTTTATCTGATATCAAAATAAATACAGACATAATTATATTCAGAAAACATGATTTTTTACTATGCATAATAATGATGATGTTAGCCCATTTTTAAACCGAGCTTATTATTATTTTTAAATTTCTTTTATGCATGTTTTTGGTAATATATTCCTTTTGAATTGAATAGTAATAAATGATTTTAATAATGATTTTTTGACATTTCTTTTGTATATGTTCTTATCATTAGGGGAAAATTATAAAAGAAAATATGCATACAAATATAAAAATTGCTGCTTTACAGATAAATAAAAGTAAAAACGTTTTAATAATAATATCCGAAATAGTTTAATGATACATGCTATATTTATAATGACTAATTATATATGACTATAGTTATTTAGGATTAATTATAATTATATATAAAATTTGAATTGGACATTGTAATTTTATATGTATGAATATTTGATTTTACTGGAATGGATGTTTTGATATATTCATGTAATTATTTTTTATTTATATAATTTTCTTTTTTATATTTTTTTTTTTTGTATGCCATGAAAAGCATTTCTTAACGATGAAAATAATTTTTAAAATGCATAAAATTAAATTAAACACACCTATACATATTTCTTTTTTGTATTATGAATGTACAATTTATATATATATATTCTAATTAACGCAAGACAGCTTTTCTGATGTTATGAAGGAAGGCTAGAGTCATTTAAAAAAAAATAGACACATTTCTTTCCGAATTGACTGGAGATAAGAATGTAATGGTAGATACGAATGTACAAGAGATGAGATAAGAATGTAATAGTCAATTATAAATTTTGCACAAGAAAAGAATTCATAATTAGACCAACCAATCATTTTCGTTTAAATCGCTTATATACGCTTAAAACCTAAAAAATTATTAATTTCTTTACTTTTACAAAAGTAATTCTAAAGCCATATTACAAATCATTTAAATGAAAGATTTTATAATATTTCACTACATTTATTTTATATTTTTATTTCACTAAATGTATCTTGAAATCTCTCCATTTTCTGATACATAATATATAACTTGTTCAAAATGAAATTCAGTACTTTATGCTATCCCAGTACCTAAAGGAATGTCTTGAATAACACATTGTCAAAAAAGAAAAGTATAAATGTACGAAAATAAAGAAAATGGAACAACTCTTCTCAAATGATGAATTCTTTTTTAAAATTTATTCTTCTAAACTGGAAATTCTAAATAAATTTGTTTTGTGAAAGTATAACTTTAGGAGCTGTTCGAAAAGTTTTAAGATTTATTCTAAAAGAATTGTCAAATTTACATATTCCGAAAAGAAAAAAAGATAAAAAGAATTGTTTGGAAGTAATTTTCATAAATTCCGTACGTTAAAGATAAAATAAATGAAAAAAATTGTGAATTCTTTTTTTGTATTTAAGTTTTAAAATATAAATTTTTTATATTATTAAAACGTTATGATCTTGTTAAAAAATTAAATACAGAAGGAAAATTAAGTCTTTAAATGATATGTGTTTAAAGTTTTATGCGTTAAATGCTTTTAAGTGCTAAATATTTTCAAATGTTTTTCTCGGTTTTTTTCATATTTGAATAAAATGAAGCCAAATGATGTATAAAACATACTAATGACATGTTTAATGTATAAACGTTAAACACTGTATTTTTATACGATAATAAGATAAATATTTATCTAAATTACAATACCAAAATATTACTTAGGAAAATAATGTTGTTTAACACTTTGTTAAATAAAACATTAGGATTCGAAATTGGATATCTCAAGTCAAATGAAATTTAATATGCCATTTGTTAACTCATTAAATCCGTCGGTTGGAAAGGTTTTCTGGTGGATTCGAGGAGAGGAATACGAATGTTCCAGATGTGTCCTATGAGAAGAATACGTTCAAAATAATTGTCGCAAATAATATTGGAATGGGGCACTTAATATCGTAAAATTAACAACGGCCTCAGGAGGAGGGCGACTTTCAGGTTCATGGGAACACATTATTTACTATTTTACAAGCACTATATATAAACACCATAATCATGCAATCATTTCTCTTACGTCTACTTCATTTTATTTTTAAGCTTTCTATGTTAGAACCTATCACGGCTTAATTATTTTTATTTCTTTTTATATGTTTATAAATTAAATATAAATGAAAGAATAATAAATAAAATGAATAAATAAACCCTTCCTCATTTTGTTTAGATACTAAAACTTTTATATAAGATAGATACATAAAACCTGATTCGGTTTCAGGGAGTCTCGGCGGTGCCATGGATGTTTGTAGTGGTTCGAATCCACTTTAAACTGTATATGTATAACCGTAGAGCGACAAACCAAACCAAACCAAATTCAAAGAACCCAAAAAATAAAATTTGATACAAAACGACGAGTATATAGATTATTATGTACGATATGAAAAATTAAAAATAAAATTTCATCACAAACACAGTTCACTTCAAGGTCTGAGTTCTCGAGTCTACGTTAAATCTAGTTGCCTGGTCTGCGGCAGATCTTAACTACCACACGGCGTGATCAACGATATCACAAGGGTTCACTTTGAAAAATAGGCGAACACTCCGGCCTATTCATTCACTTCAGAGAAAAAAGGAAACAACACTTCTGGTTGACTCGAAGAAACTCTCTCCTTCAACAAAAAAAAAAAACTCCTTTTAAGACAATCCGTCAAGAGAAAAGGTGTCGTTTCCCTCACTTCTCATCTGAGTAGACATTTCTTAGCTCGTGGTTTATCACCCATCACGATGGAACAACTCTTGGTATAGTCCATATCATCTCTGTAATTATTTCGACCTGTGAATGTCGAACAGACAATCACTGATTTTGTAAAGGTCTCATTATCCATGACACTGATTATCTGCCATCAGATTTTGAGTGACAGGTTGTTCTCATTAGTACAAAACACTAATTGCATGTAATATACTACCCATAATAAAGCTCGTCTGCTGTAAATTAGTGTGCTTGTCTGCTGTCTAATTTCAGTGTTAATTTTATTTATATTTAAGTTTGTTATTTTTTATTTTTATTTGTTTTGTTAATTTTGTCAGTTTTGTTATTTTTATTTATATTTATTAACATATATTTCGGTTTTGACCGTTCCTCTCCTGAGAATGAAATGCCAAAAACCCTTCTCGTTAGGAACAGTGCTACAGGCATCCATATAATTTCTGACAAACGATGAATTTGCTACAAATACTTTTTATTGTAGTGTCGAAGGAGGTTTTGTTAAAAACTCATCAATTACGGATCATCATCATCATCATCTTCATCATCATCATGCCTCAAGAGCCCCCATAGAGGGCCAAGACCTTCTGCCTGCGCCGATTTCGGGAAATGAGATGATTTTAACGGGGTAGGGTTTTCAGCCCTACGCCCAACGCTTACAGTCGTATTAGACCGGAACCTACAGCTAAAGGGGATTCCAAATCACTACAAAAATCATGGCTCCGCTGTAACTCGAACGCGAAACCCTTGGTTCCGAGCGTCAAAAATCAGAAATACAAATACAGATCAACAATAATATTTTTAAAATTTACATTTAGAAGAAAAATATTATTATTTTCCTTTATAGATAATGAAAAACATTTTTTTATTTGATGTAAACTAATGTTATTATTTGTATCAGTAATGGGAACATGTATTAACGATTTTTCTACAGTTTATATTACATGAAAATTCCAGCTGTCTAAAAGCTGAAATCAAATTTCAGATATTTAAACCCATAAATATTTTCATAACAGAAGAGTGTTGTTTGTTTCAAAATTGATCCTTTAACATAGTATAAAGAATTGTATGCATAGAAAAACGTAAAATAATACTTTTTTTTCCAGTAAATCGAATATTTCCTTCCGTCTAAGTAACTAAGGAAAACAAATACAGGAAATCCAATTTTTAAATAAGAAAAAAAGAACTGCGAAGAAGTGAAAATGACTATTGGAAAATATTACGATTCGTCATTTTTCTGTTCTTCAGTCCGATTCGATATTTTCGTGGTATTCTACACGAACAAAAGAATAAAGTAAAAATCTTTTTAGCTTACACTCTGGTTGTTGAAAAATTATTTTGTGACAAATAACTTGTAAATATTTACGTGAAAGTTAATTAGTTTTCGTCTGTACTTATTTACTATTTAAATTATTTAATTTGTTTGAAATATTGTGTAAAATGCACTTATTCTGCAAAATTAGTCAAAAGATACTCTGTATAATGAAGAAATAAAAATCTCGTTACGTTGGCAATAAATTTGGCGAATAAATTGGCCGCGTTTGGCGATGTTTGAAATGGATGGATTGATAGCAAATTGATATTTGAGATATTCTTAGGATTCCAATATTATAAGTAATAGTAATTATTTTCAAATAAATGTTTGTTTATATGAAATATCTTCGAAAGGGAATATTCAGAGTTTAAAGATAATATAGCATACAATAGTAATCTTTTAATAAGGATAAACGAAATTTCAAAAAAAAAAAAAAGCTTTTATATTGCTTGAAATATTGTGTAAAAGGTTCATTTTCTGCAAAATATACTCTGTATAATTGATCAGACTACGTTGGCGATACTTGGCTTGAACAAATTGGCAACGTTTTGCGATATTTGAAATTCCTGGATTGATAGCAAATTAACATTTGAGATATTCTTCTGTATTATAAGTAATTGTAATTTTTTTTTCAAATTAATGTTTGCTTTATGAAGATTGAAATTTCTTTGAAAGGAATATTCCGAATTTAAGGATAATTAAAAACAGTGTATATTAACTAATAATATATTAATAATAAACGAAATTTTAATCAAATAAAACTTTAAAATAAGCTTTATATTGCTTGAAATATTGTATGTAAAATTTAAGAAAAATACCAAATATATAACTCTGTATAATGAAGAAATAATAAGTTATAAGTTGGAAAAGCAAACAAATTGGCAACGTTTTGGGTTGTTTAAATAAGTTGACAGTAAATTGATATTTAGTTATTTTCCAATTATGTACTGAATTATTTATAAATAAATGTTTGCTTTATGAAGATTGAAATATCTTTGTAAAAATTTAAGGCCCAAGATATTTAACAACATACTACATTAATCTTTAATAAGGATAAACGGAATTTTAATCAAATGAAACTTTAAATTAATTCTGGAAAATTTGTAGCATAATTTTTATTAATAATTCTGAAAAATTGTAACTTAAATTTATTAATAATTCTGAAAAAATTGTTTTAAATTTAAATTTATAACATATTTAAAAATTGAAAAGTATTTAACATGTAACAAGTAATTCTATAAAAAATCTGTAATTTATAAGTAATTCTCTTACAATTCTGTAAAAAAAGAAAAGGCAAATGTGCTCTATACAATAAGAATAAAAATTGCGACACGTTGGCGATAAATCTTGGCAATGTTTCGCCACCGAACGATCTTGGTGATATATTTATGACTATTATAGGAGAGATTAAAGTCTTCTAACATTCAGTTAACTATAATAATACCACACAACCGTTTTTGGAATAGCTGAGATGCTGTCTTTATGTATTTAGCAATTACCTGGGATTAAGTAATCTTTCCACAATAAATTTCCTTTTATCCTTGTAAAAACCTTCAAAAAAGTATTCAAACCTTCAATACTCACTGTCCGTCGGCCTGATGGCCAATTGGCTAACTCTCTGGCCTTTGGTACCACATGCTTCAGGTTCAATTTTGGTAGTGGCATGGATGTTTTGTGAGAATCCATGTTAAACTGTAGGTCCCGGTCTAATTAGCCTAAAGTGTGCCATACCTTATTGTGACAAACCAAACCACCCAATATTTATCACCATATTGTCACTACAATATTTATATAGAGATATAAGGACGATAGATATTGGGATATATATCTATATCAGCATCTATATCTTACCATTGCAGACCGGCTTAAGTAACTCCAATTTTAACTCCTACTGATTTGCCAGCAGATATAGTATTATCCTGAATAAAACATTAAACATATTTTAAAATAAACAGAAATTAAAACGAACATATCAATTGTCGTTAGTTGGAATCTCCTGGAAAGATTTTAAAAGCTTTCCGGTCTGCAGATTTATTTCTCCTAAATTCAACCTAAACACGAAAATTTTAAATACGACATCCCAAATGGGGCTTTGAATAGGTTTCTACCATTTCCAATAATATCTACAGCCAGACAGCGCTGAAGCCAAAATTTTGAAAAGTAAACATATCGAAATAAGTCATTAATCCTAATAAAGATAGGATTTCAGAATCATAATTCAGATGAAATTGGAAAATTTAAAATCAAGATATTTATTTAAATTATATTACAGTATTGTTTTAAAAAATTAAAATTTTCTAGTCTGTAATAATTGTTTAAATTCGTTATTTTAACTGTCTCCTATTCATTTACAGATTTAGATGAAGCATTATAAAATATTATAACAGTGAATATGACTGTCATGAAAATGTCAATATTCAAAAATGCTGTGCTGTTTGAAGAATATTATTGTTTCGTTAAACTAAATTAATTCGATAAATGTTGATATCATCCATTAGATGTTTATCTTATGAAATTAATCAAAGCAATTTTATTTTAAATTCACGTAACATTAAAAGTAAAGAATTTTTCTCTCGTTTATAAATAAATGAATAAAAAATTAATTAATCTTATACATATCAACGAGATAAAAGTATATTTTTAGATTATCATCAAAAAGTAGAATAAAATTATTAACTAATGTAATTAAAATTCATACATTATTATTTTAAACTATTTATTCGAACTTTTGCAAATAATCATTTGCTTTGACTAAGACATATTAAACTTTTAAAATGGAAAATACAGCAACTTTTAATTAATTGATGTTTGAAATATTCTTAAGTTCCAGGGTATTATTGAATAATTGTGATTATTTTGAAATTAATATTTGCTTTGTGAAGGTTGACATTTGTTTGAAAGGAAATATTCCCGACTTTAAGGATAGTTAACAGAGAATATTAATCTTTTACTAAAAATAAACGTAATTTTAATCGAGTAAAACTTCAGTTTTCGACCATACGTTATCTGTACAATAATTGAAATAAATGTTTATTCAAATGTATAGAATGTAAATTGAATGTTATTTTAATTAATTGTATATAATGTATTATTTTAAATTAATTGAAATTACAAATTGTATATTTATATAGAAATATTTAAAATTTTAAACATAGTAATTAATGCCAATTGAAAATAAATGGAATAAAATTATCTGTATTTAAAAGTCTCAAAAAAGTCACAAGATCTCTGTATATTTTGTGTCTCCGCGTTTCTAAAAGCAGTGACTGCAATGGACGCCACCAGCTAATTCGAAACTTATTTCGCTTTCTAGATTAACACTTCGTCGATGGCGGAGAAAATATTTGACTTTTATATTGTTTTTATTATTTATTTTATTTTTTTTTATTATTATCATTTTTGTTTTAAAATTCATCTCACTGCCATCATCAATGGCGCAACAGAACCATGGTGGGCCAAATCGGTCTGACTGTTGGCAGATTACGAGACGAGATATGTTTTTCATTTTAGGATAGGGTTGCGGTCCTATGCCCAACAGCTTCTAGACTATCACAGTATTTTTAAAATAGTTGCAGATAAGCAAAATAAAATGGTACATTTGAAGGCCAAAGACGACATATTTGAAATACATTGAATCTTATATGTTCTTTAAAAATAGAATAGCCATTAAGTCTTTTTACTGTCGATTCGAGAGGGTTTTATAAGCCCCATTGCTGAGAAAACTTGGTATGCTGCTAAAGCAGTACCTATCACGACTAGTTGTTATTTAAGGATACTATAGTTCTACTTTTAATGGTGCGACAGCCCTATATGGTGCCAAAGACTATTGGCAGATTCCGATACAGGAGATGTTATTTTCTTTATACTGGGTAGTGTTGTCAGTCGTACCCTCAACAATTATGTTAGATCGGGTTCCGAGGCAATACAAACTTCTATGACACCGCCGGGACTCGAACCCGAAACCTGTGTCACCGAGTGTCCCAGCGTTAGTCACGCCCAGCCATCAGGCTCCACATCGCACTACACTAATACTAGAGAATCACTATACTTATATTTTTGCGTTTCCTCTATATGGTGATAAATCTTCACATTTTGGGGGAATTTTTTTCTTTAGTATATCTTAAGATCTGATGACAAACTAGCTCTCTGGGCTCAGTACCACCGGTTTCGGGTGCGATTCTGGCGGAGCAATGGATGCCTAGTGGTTCGAATTCACTTTTAAACCGTATATCCCGGTCAAAATATGACTGTGGAGTGTAGAGCTGACAATGACAATGAGGGCTGTTGTGAAAATGAAGAAGATTGTAAAATGAAAATTATAAATCATAAATGAATTTAAAAAAAAAAAATTACAAGTATTTTTATTTTTAATAAGAATTTTGTATTATTTACAAGAATACTATAATTTTATAATATTTACATTCTACAAGAATTTGATAATATATATATATGCAAACAGTTTTTTTTAAAATTAAAGCATAATTATATTGTAAATTTTATTGCTCTTTTAATTAATTAAAATGAGCTACAAATAAATTAAATATCATACTATTTTTACTGAACATAGTCATTTACCTATTATTAATGAATAAAAAAAAAATAATTTAGTATAAAAAATATTCACAAATTTTTTTTAACATAAAAATTTTAAAGCTTTAAAGAAAAAAATATTTAAAAATAGCTAAAATTTATATATATAATTTTGTAATTTATGTGACAAGTTCTTTGTAATAAATTATGCTGTAATATAATTAATACAAACAGGAGTTTCCTTCAAAAGAAATTAGTTAGAACTTATAATCTTCCAAAAAAAAGATAATTAATTACCTGGGGTTATTTTCTTAAAGCCTACCCTCTGATCCTTTTAGTATAAAAATTAAGGAAGATAATCTTTTCATTAAGAAAGTTCTATTTTTTTCTCGCCTTGCACAAAGTTTTGTTTTTGGGCATAACTTGAAAACTCTTTTATTAGTTGTGGTGGTTTTTTAGCGCTTTTTTCTTTTGCATTTTCTGAGCAACGTGTATTGAATATTGATTCAGAATGTTATAATAATTATAGGAGTTATGTATGGAAAACCCCTAAAAAGTCTAATATTTCAGATGACATTTTATAAAAGAAATTGAAAAATTACATTATCATGGTTTTACAAACTTAAGCCTAAACCGGTGAAATTTTATACGAAAATCAATTGAAAATTTGAAAAATTTTTATGCTTTGAAGGATTTTTTGATAATGTTGAAGGTTTTATGTTATGCGAATATGATGTCCCAACAGCAGGCTTTTTATGAGACAGTAGCTAGAATAGCTAATGTTCGCTTTCTTGTCTGTCTTTTGCGGATGATACTGATATTCTTGTTGAAAATAAAAATATCAATTACATTGTTTCTATGCTCCAAAAATATATTTATCTTCTTGGAAACTGGCTCACTAACTAGCGTATCAAACTCATTGTTACTAAATATAATGTTCTCTATACTTGCAGACGTCCTAATGTTCTGGGCTTTTAACACTCTCTAACACGGTCAAATGAAGCAAGAAATACCTTGGAGTCATACTTAACAAGTATCTTACCTATCCTTCTCACGTCAATATCAAAAAAAATTCAATATGGCTGTTAAAAAACTCTACCCTCTTATCTCTCGCAACAGTCCTACCAACATTGATACTAAAATTATTATCTATATGGTCTAGCATGCAGTTTCCATTATAACAAGTGGCAGTCCAATATGATCCGCCTGGAAATCTAGAATCGAAGATATTAAACTCTTGAAAAAAAACATTACGCATGGCAGTTGATGCATCGTGGTTTGTCAGAAATAAAGAGCTATTCTCACTGCTCTTGAAATTCCTTCAATTAAAAATTTTATTCACAAGATCGCAACTAACTTGCACATAAAAAATATTCTAATACTCTCCTCAAACACCTTCCTGATTATGACATACTCTTCCCATCAATAACAAAGTAATATAAAAAAAGATTTAAGTCAATTCCTGCTTTTCTCTATATTGCAGAAAGTCCTTTATAAATAATTTCATTCATTTTTTTTAAGTTTATCTGGCGCCATCTATTGGTAGATATATGCAAATCTAAAAAAACTAAAAAATAATGAATATTTGAATAATATTTGAAAAAAACTGTATTAACATCCAGTGTCATCCACTACAAGTTCAAAAATGTATTTGAACTTGAGTGGATGATAAAAAAGTATTTCTGAATGATTGAAAATTTGAACAAGATATATATTGAGAGTGTGACTTAATAGAAGGTGCAGGAATTGAATAAACGTCGCGAATTACACTGAACTTTTTAACTGAAATAATATTTTTGTCAATTCTCTCTAATTGTTATTTATTTATTTCTACGCTTGTTTTTAAATTTCTAATTTTTTCTTTCTTCCTTTTATATATACTGAGTTATGGCCCATATTTCTCTTACAAATATCATCCTCAACAATGTTAATCATCCAGATAGAGTGCAAGTCAGCTAACGCTGCCAATATACTTTGTTAAAATCAAACTGTCTGTGTGGCCAATGGTCGCTTAGAAGCTGATCAAACATCATTCGTTGCAGCAGAAGTCTTTTGAATGTTTCAAAGGGTTAGTTTCTAGTTTCACTGAACTAGTATCTGAAAGTCTGAAGTATCTAGATCATTACTTGATTTCTTTGGCAGACGGCCTTTGCCCACCATAGGGTTGTTATTACATATAATATAATATGTAACAACAATATGTAATATGTAACATTCTCCATATTGGTTGTTACATATAATAATCGCTCGCTAGGGAAGGTTGCGAAACTTCCAAAGCTTCCTTCCTTCCAATCTATTAGCTTCAGAGGTTCATTCCATGACTTAAGCCAGAATGAATACCGCTTGGAGGTCGACACCAATTAATGCATGGTACGCCGCTAAATATCCTGGCTTGTCCTTGTGCAGTGCCCTGCGTCCCAATCTGCTCAAACGGCTTTAGCTAGACTAAGGACTGGCCACACTAACAGTTTGACCCTTCAATGGAGACGAGAAGACATGCTATACCCTTTGTCGTTGTTCGGCCATCGCGTCTCCCAACATCTCATCGATTGTACTGGTGCCTCAGTGAGGCAAACTGTTGGAATGAGAGAGTGTGAGGACCGTTTACGATCTATTGATGCAGCATGATCTACTGACTTGGTTTTAGTATCTCAAATCAATGATGCTGCAATGTAAACAACACATATAACAATTAAGTATTTATAAGATTATTATAAAGTGTGTAAATTATGTATTTATTTTAATACTCTTCGTAAAATAATATAATTAATATATATCTAGGGTAATAATTGTTTTATTCAAAGATAAAAAAAAAAAAAAAAGAAATGAAATGAAAAAGTTTTTGGCATGCGAAAAAAACATAGTAAATGAAAAAGTCTCTCATAAATAAAACATTTAACGCTCTTAAATATAAAAATTTGTGAATCAATAAACAAAATTTTAAAAATATCTATGCAATATAAGAAATTAATGTAAAAATATGAAATAACATAAATAAAAATAAATAAATGAAAAAAAATAAGAAAAATTATTTCCAATATCAAATATATTTTCCCAAAGGTGCATTTAGTAGATGTTCATTAGTAGTTCTTGAATTTCAATAATTTTGAAAATAGAATTTTAAATTAATAGTGCTGGTAATGATCTGAAAACAAAAACATACTCTGAGGTGGACTGTAAAAACTCAACTCTTTTATTCGAAAACCAAAACTCTGCTCTAGTTACATTTATTTCTCCTTCCAGTTAGCTCACGCCCATACAGACGAGGAACTTTATATCCTCTCGCGCCAATCTACAATTCGAATTTTTTTTTTTTTTACATATTATGCAAGTAGGGGTTCGGATGGCCGAGTGGCTAGCGCTCTGGCGCTCGGTATTACAGATTTTCAGGTTCGAGTCCCGGCGTTGCCATGGATGTTTGTAGTTGTCCGGGATCCCCTTTAAACTGTAGGTCCCGGTCTAACAGGGATCGTAGAGCATTGTGGGCGTCCTCAACTTATCTTTCAAGCTACACGCACCTCCCCTGGTAAGTGCTAAATGAGTAACGTCGGTACAGCCTTGCCTTAAGGCATCAAGACAACTGTCTAATTGTTTGTCAAAGTTCTATTAAAAACAAAAATATATTATGCACGTGGTACTATTTTTCTATGTGGCAACAAGTACGCATAGTATAACTATTTCACGAATATTTTTTCTAAGAACCCGAATTATGTATAAAAGACAACATTTCATGTTTTACGAAACGTTATGCATTAAATCTAGCATCAATATAACTGATTCCAAAAAATTTGACTGTGTATAAAATATTTGCGCATGAAAATAGTTTATGTTTTTTTTTTTTTTTTTGAGAAGGGAAAACATTGAATTCACATTACAGTGGGAGTCAACTTCGCGGAGTAAAATGTTTCACCTCGATTTTTTGAGTATTTCGAAATATATTTCTAAGTGAAAAGATAAGATTTGATGGGGGTTTTGTTCCAGTACCCGCATTTTTTCTTTTCATTGTAATTCAGGAAAGATTTTCTTCCATTTTTTTATTTCTCAACTTCGCTTAGCACAATTGGTTCACTTGAAGTTGCGCTTTAGATACAAAATAAAAAAGTTTAAAAAAACATTCCACTGAATTTTCAGAATATGATAGGATAAAGATAGAGGGATTAAGATTTTATTTCCCCTCTGCCCTATTCTCACAGATTTGTCAATGCACGTTTATCGTGCTGAACGACTTTCATTTGACCTTGCCCATCTTAAACTGGTCTATGCTGAATTTGTAGAGTGATGGGAGTATTTTTATTAAATAACAGAGTCGGACACAATGGGAGAGCATTATAGAAATCTTATTTATGTAAACAAGGAGATTAAATGCGATGTTTAGAAATATTATTTTAAAAATAAAAAAAGTATTGAGAGTTTTAACATATATATTGAAAATGAACTTTCTCTTGAAATATAATTTTGCCATTTTCTATTTATATTTTTTGAAGAAAATAAACATTCTGAAAGTATATTCCAATATTACTTTTTTCTGTGTGTTGTGAACTCTTGGTTGTCGTAAAAAGGAAAGACGAAATGTGGGTTTTATTAATAAAAATATATAGTTCTTCTAACTTTAACGTTTTCCAAAATTAAATAATGTCCGACAAAACACTACAACATATAAAAACAATTCCTTTCTTTTGTATATTTGTTTCATTTTTGTAACTCCATTAAATCTGAAAAGAGAAAAACAGAAAAAAAGTTTAATGTTATTTATTATCTGATAAGATTCAGGTGAAAAGATATCTGCTCACAAAAATATTAAAGTTTTCTTTAAAAAATATTCTCAAAAGCTATTCGAAAAAAAAAATAGTCCTTGCATTTTATTCATTTATTTTTTCCTTTAAAAATTTTTTTTTACAAAAACATTTAGATTTATTTCTGAATTTTAAAACTAATTCTAAAAGATATTCTTAAGTTATTAAACTATATTTAAATCAAAGTGATTTTTGATTAATAAATAAATGTCTCTGCTTGATTAATAAATAAATGTCTCTGCTTGATTAACAAAATCGTTTTCTCATAGTTATGTCCGTACGAAATGCTTCTATCGTAGTATATATCGATATACGTTTCTAGTCTGTTCCGTATTCTTAATCATACACTCAATAGGACGCAATGCTAAAGCCGTAAGAAATGCTTTTGTGATAGTACCTTGCTATACGTCCTTATTCATTTCCAGATTTTGGGACATACACGTTTTTGGACGTAAGGTTGAAGGCGTACAAGTTGTTTCTAAAAAAAATTAGCCTCAAATTTTGAAAAAACTGGAAAAGATATTATTAATATGATGGCAAATTTGTATCAAAGGAGTTCTTTATGTTTCGATTGGATACCTTCTTATGTCAGTGTTTTCAGAAACAAATTTGCCTGCTAAGGAGGACAAGACAAGAATTTTAAGTATTATTAAATATTATTACTATTATTATTATTAGGTATTTTAGTATTATTTATTAACATAATAGAATTTTAAGCAAATGATACGCATAATACAATTGTTTTTATTTATTTATTTTTAAGAATGCGAATTATGAATATAAAATAGACAGCATTTCATGCTTTACGAAATGCTACGGATTAAATCTAAGATCAATATAATTGATACAAACCACCAAGCCACAAAAAATAAACCCTTTTTGTCAATATAAAACATTTTTGCGATCGTAAGCTTATGGTTTGAAACGGGAGACATTGAATCCACATTACAGTTGAGTAAACTACGAGGAGTAAATGTTTCACTTGAGTTTTGAGTATTTTCGAAAATATATTTATACGGTTATAAGTAAAAAGATTTGCTGGTTTTTGTTCCAGTACCCGCATTTTCTTTCATTGTAATTCAGGAAAGATTTTCTTGTATTCTTTTTTTATTTCTCAACTGCGCTTTTTCCCCGAAGAGTGACTCAACTGATTCACTTCAAGTTGCCCTTTAGATACAAAATAAAAAAGTTTTAAAAAGAACATTCCACTGAATTTTCAGAATATGATAGGATAAAGATAGAGGGATTAAGATTTTATTTCCCTCTGCCTTATTCTCACAGATTTGTCAATGCACATTTATCGTGCTGCGTGACTTTCATCTGACCTTGCACATCTTAAACTGGTTCATTCCGGATTTGTAGAGTGATGGCGGTATTTATTAAATAAGAGAGTTTGACTCACGGGAGAGCATTATAGAAATCTTATTTATGTAAACAAGGAGATTAAATGTGATGTTTCGAAATATTAAAAGTAAAAAAAAAATATTGAGAGGTTTAACAGATATATTGGAAATGGAATTTACTCTTTGAAATGCAATTTGCTGTTTTATTTATTTTTATGAAAATGAACATTCTAGAAGAATATCCCAATATTACTTTTTTTCCCTATGTGTTATGAACTTTTGCTTGTCGCAAAAGCAAAGGCGAGATATTGGTTTTATTAATAAAAAATATATATATTCTTCTCTAACTTTAACGTTTTTCTGAAATTAAATAATGTCCGAACAAAACTCTACATCATATGAAAAACAATTATTTCTTTGCATTTTTTGTTTGTGTGTTTTGTAACTCCATTAAATCTGAAAGATAAAAACAGAAATGTTTAATGTTATTATCTGAAAAGAATCAGGTGAAAAGATTTCGGCTCACAAAAAAGAATATTTAAGTTTCCTTTTTCAAAAAAAAATTTTCTTCTCAAAATGTAGTCGGTAAAAAAAATGTCCTGTACTTTTACTTTCAATATTTTTTACCTTAAAAATTTTTTTACAAAACATTTAGATTTATTTCTAAATTTTAAAACTGTTTCTTAAAAGTTTTTTAAGGATTTCAACTATATTTAGCTACAAAGTGTTTTGGGGCCTGAATGTTTGAGTGGCTAGCTCTCTGGCGATCGGTACCACAAGTTTCGGGTTCGAGTCCGGCGATGCCATGGATGTTTGTAGAGATTCGGAATCCAGTTTAAGCCGTAGGTCCCGGTCTCATATGACTGTAAGAGCGTCACGGAGCAATAGTCAGACTTCTACCTACTGGTTCTCCATCACAACAGAAGCTGCCCCTCTTTCCCCTCCATCCATGAGTAGATCAATCATGGGATGTGCGTCCCTCATTGCAGGACATTGAGGATTAGTCACAAACAGTCAACAAAGTGTTTTTGGTTAATAAATAATTTCGCTGTTTGATTAACAAAATTGTTTTTCATAGTTAAAGCTGTATGAAATGATTCTACTGTGGCATATCGATATACGTTTTTTAATCCGTTCCACAATCTTTAACGTACACACAATAGGACGCAAATGCTAAAGCCGTAAAAAAAATGCTTCTATAATAGTACCTTGTTATACGTCTTTATTCCTTCCCAGATTTTGGGATATACATCAAATAGGACTTAGTGTTAAAACCGTAAAAATTGTTTTAAAAATTAACCCTCAAATTTTGAGAAAACTGGACAAGATATTATTGATATGATACCAAATTTGTACCAAAGGACTTCCATATGTTTATACTGGATACCTTCTCATGTAAGTGTTTTTCGAAAACGAGGATAAGATAAGAATTTATGGAGAGGCTAAGGAGGATAAGATAAGAATTTTAAGTATTATTAAATATTATTATTTTTATTGTTAAGTATTATTATTATTATTAATTACTAAGATTATTATTAACTCCATAAAGCCACCCACTACATTATTAACTCCATTTAATTTAAGTATTTAACTATTATTTAATAATATATTGAATTTTAAGTAAATTATACGTATAGCAAAAATTTTTTTTTTTTTTTATTTTATTATTTTTTTTTTTTTTTTAAGAATGCGAAGTCTGAATATAAAATAGATAGCACTTCATGTTTTACGAAATGTTATGGATATATTCTAAAAATCAATATAATTGATACAAACCACCAACCCCCGCCTCCACAGGAAAAAAAATAAATAAACACTTTGGTTCCATACAAAACATTTTGTGATCGCAAGCTATGGTTTTTTTTGAGACGGGAAACATTGAATCCACATTACAGTCGAGTAAACTTCGCGGAGTAAATGTTTCACTCGATTTTGAGTGTTTTCTTAAAATATATTTCTCTGGTTATAGAAGTAAAAGATAAGATTTGCTGGGGTTTTTGTTCCAGTACCCACATTTTCTTTCATTGCCAAATCAGAAAAGATTTTCTTGTACTTTTTTATTTCACAACTTCGTTTTTTACCCTAAAAGTTATTCAATTGGTTCACTTCAAGTTACGCTTTAGATACTATACAAAATAAAAGTTTTAAAAAAGAACATTCCACTGAATTTTCAGAATATGATAGATAAAGATAGAGGGATTAAGATTTCATTTCCTCTGCCCTATTCTCACAGATTTGTCAATGCACATTTATCGTGCTGAACGACTTTCATCTGACCTTGCCTCGTGCGTTCTGGATTTGTAGAGTGATGGCGGTATTTATTAAATAACAGAGTCCTGTCACGGAAGAGCTTTATAGAAATCTTATTTATTTATGTAAACAAGGAGATTAAATGTGATGTTTTGAAATATTATTTTTAAAAGTAAAAAAGTATTGAAAGGTTTAACAGATATATTGAAATGGAATTTTCTTCGAAATATAATTTGCTATTTTTTATTATATTTTTTTAAGAAAAATGAACATTCTAAAAAAGAATATCCTGGATATTAATTTTTCTGTGTGTTACGAACTCTTTGTTGTCGCAAAAGGAAAGACGAAATATGGGTTTTATAAAAAAAAAATATATATTCTTCTTAATTTAACGTTTTCTAAAATTAAATAATGTCAGGGCAAAACTCTACATCATACAAAAAACAATTCTGTCTTTGTATGTTTTTTTTTTTTATTTTTTTATTTGTAACTCCATTAAATCTGAATGAGAAAAACAGAAAGGCTTAACGTTATTATCTGAAAAGAATCAGGTGAAAAATTTTTCTGTGCACAAAAAGAATATTAAAGTTTTCTTTTTAAAAGATATTCTTCTCAAAAACTATTTGGAAAAAAAAATTGCCTTGCATATTTTTTTTTTAATTTTTCCTTTAAAAAAAAATGTTTTTACAAAAGATTTAGATTTATTTCTAAATTTTAAAAACTGATTCTAAAAAAATATTTTTGATGAATTCAAACTATATTTAAATGCAAAGTGATTTTTGGTTAATAAATAAATTTAGTTGTTTTATAAACAAAATCATTTTCTTATAGTTAAAATAACACGAAATGCTTCTATTGTAATCTATTTACGTTTTTAATCCGCTCCATATTTTAAAGCATACTCTCAATAAGACGCGATGTTATAGTCATAAAAAAGCTTCAATAAAAATCTTCTTCATTGGCACAGCAACCCGTGATGGGGAAGCCCAACTGGCAGATTTACAGACAAGGGATGTTTTCTATTGATGGGTAGTGTCTTCAACCCTATGACCAAAGCTCTAGTCATACTAGACAGTGGAATATGGTTTAAAATAGATTCCGAACCACTATAAACTTCCATCGGACAAACCGGAATCGAACTCAAAATTTGTAGCAGAGTGTGTATCACTCGGCCCATCAGGCCTTTAAAGTTTAATCACTATGACAAATATCAACTATTTTTAGATATTTGTAAATGTTTTCAACTTTACTAGGATTTTTGATATTCGATTATTTCCCTTTTTCACGTCGTTTTTATAACGACCTGCTGTACAATCTGCAACACTCTGACCTTTCGTATCACAGGCTTTAGGTTCGAATCCTGGTGGTAGCATGGATACTTGTGAGTGGTACGGAATCCACGTTAAACTATAGGTTCCGGTCTGTTTAGCTCTCGTGGGAACAAGATGACAGTATAGCGACAAACCATCATTTTTTATATCCTAATTTACGGTTCTTAACTTACATTTTTTTTAAATATTTTACCCAGTTTCTAATCCTGTCACTTTCTCATTAAAGTTCTATTTTATGATCTTAATAGGAAATATTTAAAAAAAAAAGGAATTTAAGAATTAAAGTCTAATTTAAGATTTTGTAGAAGTAAAATTGCATAAAATCATATTTTTAACTCGGCCAACAAATTTCAAGTAACCTAAAATTAATCAACAACTCTTTTCAGGCCGAGCAATGAAGCGTTTGAAACTTATTTCAAAAAAAATTAAGCTAAAAATATGTGCACTTAAATAAAACAATAAAAGCATAAAATGGGTTAATGCACCAAACTTTCATTATTCCACTAAATCTCCCGTTTTAGCTCAAGTTATAGAAATAATTAAACTTGCAAATTAAATTTTCTAAACTTTTAACGCAACCATTACGCATTAGAAAAGATTTCAACATCCCGCTATTAATAAATCTTTAGTTAATTACTTGAAGTTTCATACAACACAGGGAACTTTAATTCGTTTAAAGGGTAAATGGAATTTTATTTTAAAGTTCATTTTGTTAAGAAATTTATTAATGCAGTTTCTTAAGTATATATATTTTTTTTTCTTTTTATTTTAATGCGATGGGATAGTTTTATTCCTAGATACAAAATTTCGATTTTTAAAATACTTGTTATTCTTATTAAGTTTGTTTATTTTACTAAATTTGGTGATTTAAAACTAGTGATATTTTCTGTTAAAAATATTTAATAACAGAAATAATATTTATAAATCTTTTCAGTCTTAATTTATGCAAATTTGAGAGCACTACTACTACTACACCACATCACATCACTGTGCCTAGAGCCGAGTTGCCCCTTTACAGCTTGGGATAGATGTGGGTGAGAAGTCTTATTGGGCTCCGTGACGCTCTGCGTTCATATGAAACCTGGACCTACGGCTTTAAAGTGGGTTGCGAAACACTACAGCATCCATGGCACCGCCGGGATTCGAACCCGAAACCCGTGGTGGTACTGAGCGCCAGAGAGCTAGTCACTCGGTCATCAATTTGGAGAGCAGCAAGGCACGTTCGGTTTCTGAACAGTCTGGTTCGAAATCCGAAAAGCGAAACTGAACCGCCAGACGAGTTAGATAAATCCGAAGGCCAGAAAGACTTTCCGTTATTCTGAGAAATAGGGAATGATGGTACGAACCCTCCAGATGCCCTTTTGTGTTTTCATTCTATATTGTGTGGCGAAATGTTGGAGAAATGCCTTAGCTCTTGTCCTTGATGTAAATCCTGGGGTAACGCTAATATTGCTACGTATTTCCCTTTTTAAGAGGAAGGACCACAAGTTAAATCTGTCCTGCATTTGAAGACAAGAACTTTATGAAATTTTGAAACAGGCATTAAAATAATGGCACCATGTCCATGAGCAGGAGGATGAAACGCTCGATAACTAGCAAAAAAAATTGAGTTTTTTTTTTTTTTTTTTGCTAATGTTTCCACTGATTAAGGGATAATTCAGATTACTGAGAAATTAAATGCAACTTCTGAACGTGAACAGGAAACAGAATTAGGACAAAAAAAAAATAAATTTTAAAGATTGAGATTTTAACATGCGCAATAAATAGTTTTTTGTTTTTTTGGGAAAGATGGATCAAAATAGAGAATAAACACTTTTCCTCTGTTGGTGACAAGATCATGCTAATTTACTGAGATCTTTTGGGTTTTCTAGTTGGCAAGAATATGACTAAGCATAATCATTTGGAAGAATATGTCACCGGTCTTATAAAAAAGCATTCTAAAATGAACGAATAATAAATGTATTCCACCTCATGTAAGAACAATTGTAAAAACTCTACTAAATTTGTGAAAGAAGCAAAGCATCTTAAGAAATCAGTCACCCTTCGTATATGTAAAGACGAAAAGGGTAAATCAATAGTAATACAGCATCAGGTAAGGAGAAATGTGATAAATATTTAGTAAAATGCAATCCTTTGTGATATGCAAATTTTTTTTTCTAGAACACCCGATGAAATATTTTTACAACTTAAACAAATGCTTTATTTTTACAAAATTTTCAAATGTAAATATAATTTTATGCACAGAATTTATTATAATTTCATAGAATTTCAAGCGGAAAACAGTATTTTTAGTATTTATTTATTAATATATATATATTTTTTACAAAATGATTAAATACGTCAAAAAAGGGTAAAAAAGTATACTTCAAAAATAGAATTAAAAAATGCAGGTAAAATAAAATTATAATTTTATATTTTGAAAATTACTATTTAAATAAAATAATTTTTTCGTTCTTTTTAAGTTAATAAAATAATTTTCCTCCCTTTTAAATTAATAAAATAGTTTTTATGATTTAAAAATATTTGATATTAAGAGACATTTTTTTTTTTTTTTTTTTGTTAAATGGGTTGACATAATGGGAAATTAGCTTAAAAATGGAATCGAATCAACCCTATGCGTGAGTTAGTGTCGTAAAATTCCCCATGCGTGTTTTAAGAGGTTAACATCTAATATCAATTTAACACATGAGACTTGAGAAAAAAGTTGTTGCTGTCCTCAATATACAAATTTAAATTGATTTGATCCTTCACAATAATTACTTACACCTTGCTTAATGTGCATTATTATAATATAATTTGCTTTCTAAGTAACTCCCCTGCATTACAGTTCATGTTGGACCACTGCCGTCTGCTTACTGGCAGATTCCAAAACAGCAGATGTTTTCTCTTTAGGGTTAGGTTTGTCAACGTAAGGCTCTATAGTCCTATTAGACTGGGACCTACGTTCTAAAGTATAATTTGTGTTCATTTCAATTTAATTAATTATTTAATTTCATTAATATAGGTTTGTTTGGTACACTGAAAAAAAAAGAGACGCGTTACTGACGCCTTTTGTATTGAAACTTTCAAAAATTGTATATTTATAATATATAATTAATTGATTAATTTCAAATGATTAATTAATCAATTAATTTCATTAATTATATATTATAAATATACAATTTTTTACTTCATATGTTACATCTGTTTAAAGCTGATTTTGAATTTAAGCAAGTGAATTTATGTTTAAATGTAAATGTTTAAATTATGTTTAATTATGTTTAATATAAAATAAAAAGTTTTCATGTAAAATACTAATTCGTCATTACAGTTTTTCAATTCCTTCTATTAGCTCACACTTTCTCTACATATATCTTGTTCAAATTTTCAATCGTTCATAAAATACTTTTTATTCATCACTCAAGTTCAAATACATTTTTGGAACTTGTAGTGGATGACACTGGATGTCAATACAGTTTTTTCAAATATTAATTCAGTAATTAAATTGAATTCATTAATTTTATTTTTTTAGATTTAAGTTGCATGTATTTACCAATAGATGGCGCCAGTTAAACCTAAAAAAATGAATGAAAATTATTTATAAAGGACTTTCTGCAATAGAGTGAGAAAAGTAGGAATTGACAGAGACGCGTTCAGTAATGCGCCTCTTTTTTCAATTCCTTCTATTAGCTCACACTCTCTCCTATATATCTTGTTCAAATTTTCAATCGTTCATGAAATACTTTTATTCATACACTCAAGTTCAAATACATTTTTAACTCTTAGTGGGAGGACACTTCATGTCAATACATTTTTTCCAATATTAATTCAGTAATTAAATTGAATTCATTAATTTTTTTATTTTTTAGATTTAAGTTGCATGTATTTACTAATAGATGGCACCAGATAAACTTAAAAAAAAAATGAATGAAAATTATTTATAAAGGACTTTCTGCAATAGAGTGAGAAAAAAAGTAGGAATTGACTTTAAATTTTTTATATTACTTGTTTCAGTGTACCAAACAAACCTATCTTTATCATTAACAGTGTCCAAACTTAAATGCGGCACTTCTGAGCGCATGTGGAAACCGAGTAACTCTACTCTGAACGGAAATCTATAATATATATTATTAATATATATAATAATATATAATTCCATATAACAGTGATGCCCCCTTATCCCCTGAATATGAAAAAGGAAAATGCAAAAAGATCATCAATGTGCATCACTAATAACATTAACAACAATAAAATTATATTTGTTGTTATACAATTTCAATTATTTTTTCTTTCCCATATTATGTAATTAACATTTAGAAAGTAAAATTTGAAATTATTCTGATTGTAACTAAAATCACTTCCAAAATTACCTTTCTCAACTATTACACCTCGGCATTTGAATTCCTTTGACTTGGCTGCATAGCAATTTTTCTACAAGATGGCTTTTCAGAAAGTGTGTATGTTGTGCATCTCGTGAATTGATTTAGATGCAAATAGCTCTTCTCTAGGAATCGATATTGTTCCTCGCGTCAGCCATTTACGACCTGTTGCATGTCGGCCAATTGTTCGCTAATAAAAAGGAAATAATGCCACATATGTATCGATCCTGCTGGAAATTTGTAGTGTTTTATCCTTAGTTAGCGCAAATATTGTACAAAGTTAACCCTAAAAAGAATTTCCAACAAACAGTAATGTCACCTTATCCACGTTAGTGAGTTAATTCCTAATATAAATAAGTGGGAAGCAAGGTTGGTCAATGTACATCAATAATTATATTAATAACAATAATTATTTATATTTATTGTTAAATAATTTATTTATTTTTCTTTTCATATAATATAATTCTTTTGATATGATATTTTTTTTTGTCATTTAAAAAAAAAATCTCCTCCAAAATTACCTTTCTCCCCTATTACACCTCGACATTTAAATAATGCCATAATAATTTTGACGCAATAGCTGGTCAGTGCATCTCGTAAATCGGTTTAGATGAAAAGCGTTCCTCTTGGAATGGGTATTCGTCTCGCATCTAAGCATTTACAACCTGTTGAATGTCTGTAAGCTGCTCATTCACGAGCTAACGGGATAAAATAATAGGACATATGCAGATAATGAGATAAGATAATTAATATATTTTGAGCCTGTTAGATTTGGTTTAGTTTGATTTTGTTGCTCTTACTGTCCTTTGTGCACAGGCACAGGCTAATTAAACAGGGACACCACAGTTTAACGTAGATTCCACAATTCGCCCATCAAGCGAGAATTGTTTTCAGTGTTTTCACAAAAAAAAAAAGCGAAAATACTGGATAGTTGCCCTAAAAAAGTTCTTCCAGAAACTATCCTCCCCTAATCTCCCATCTACGTTTATCGTAATATACATAAACTGACTCACCAATATTCACCCATAATAATAAGACATTTTGACAACTTGAAAGAAAATTTTTTTAATAAGCAAAACCAATAATTATTTAAAAAGCTTTTCATCCTTTTCAAAAATAACATATCTTGAAAGACCTTCTTATCTTTTCTTTTTAATATTTATTTTCTGTTACCAAATATGACGCTAAAAAATCGGAGGAAATTTATTATCCCTCTTCACTACAGTAATTTAATTTGAGTCTATCAGATGGATCTGCACTTCATAATCATCTCGATCTATACAGGGGCGGGGAACACTATTTATCACTTTCCTCCTCTCTCTGAGAGGAACTGATTCATCTCTCAAGAGAATGATATTTTTTTTTCTTTTCTTTTCTTCTTTCGCATTTATCTCATAACATCTCCGTTTTTTATTTCCAGTAAGAAATATCTCTAACGTCCTTTTTGAAGTTTTGAAGTCTCTCCTTAAAAGCATGGCGCTGAATTTTTATTAAGAAAGAATTTTTGATACTCCAAGAGTGTCAAAAGTTTGAGGTTTGTTTATCAGCGACCTGTCCTTTTCTTTTGATTCCAATAAAAAGTATTCATATTACTACATGTGCTTTTTGTGTTGCGGTATGTTTAATATAAATATTTCATGTAAGAGTAAACAGATATGTGAAAAGATTTATATTATTTTCGTCACAAATTTTTTTGATTGAAAATGTAAAGTTGAATTTCATAAAAGAATTTATATTCTTTTTCACAAAAATGTATATAGATAAATATGCGTAAATTCTTTTTTTTTTATTTTTATTCATAGTAATTAATTATCGATTTTTATACTCAATTACTTTTAATTTTTCTATTTAGTTCAATAAATGTTTTTATTTGGCACTCTTTACACACAAAAATGTTATCAATTCATTTAAGTTTGGAGATTTTTAAATTCACAAATGTTCTCAATGAATTTATATTTAGAGATTTTTATATACATATATGTTTTCTCAATAACTTTTCTTTTGAAGATTCCGAAATTCTTATATGTACACAATGAATGTTTACAGATGGAGATTTTTAAATTTGTAAATGCTCTTAATGATTATAATTGTCGATTTTGAAATTCACAAATGTACTCGATGAATTTATATTTGGAGATTTTTAAATTCAGAAATGCTTCCTCAAAAAATTTACTTTAGAAAATTCCTAAATTTATGGAGGGTTGCAATGAATGTTTACACTTGGAGATTTTTAAATTCGTAAATGTTCTTAATGTTTATTGTCTTTAAAATGTTTTTAAAATTGATTTTCATTGATTTTGATTAATTTTGGATTTTTTAAATGATGAACTCAATCAATTTAAAACTGGAGATTTTTAAAATAATGTCAGTAAGCTTCTCATTCACGAGCTAACGGATAAAATAACGTGACATATGGGGGTAATGAGATAAGATAACGGGGTATTTTTTTAAGCTTGATAGAATTCTTTACCAGAAAGAAACGGAAATACTGAACAGTCCCCTAAAAGTCCTTCCAGAACGCATAATTTCCCGTCTGCGAGTTTATCGTAATATACATAAACAGACTCACCAATGTGCCCCAGTAATTATAAGATTCTTTGACAATTTGAAAGAAGATTTTAATAAGCAAAACCAATAATTATTTAAAATCTTGTCATCCTTTTCAAAAATGAACATATCTTGAAAGACAGCTTCTTTTCTTTCTTTTTAATATTTATTTTCTGTTACGAATATGACACTAAAGAATTGCAGGAATTTATTATCCTCTTCAGTACGGTAATTTAAGTTGACTCTATCCGATGGATCTGCACTTAATAATCACCTCAATCCATACAGGGGCGGGAACACTATTCATCACTTTCCTCCGCTCTCTCTGAGAGGAACTGATTCATCTCAAGATAATGAAATTTTTTCTTTTTCTTCCTTCGCATTTATCTTTTAAGATCTCATTTTTAATCTCCCGCAAGAAATATCTTTAACATCATTTTTGAAGTTTTGAAGTCTCTCCTTAAAAGTATGGCGCTGAAATTTTTATTAAAAGTCTTCTGAGACTCCGGAGTGTCAAAAAGTTTCGAGGTTTGTTTATCATCTGCCTGTCCTTCTGAGTGCGATAATGTTTTCATATTACGCGCTTTTTTTTTTGTGTTTTGTGTTGCGGTCTGCTTATTATAAAAATTTAATGTGTGCGAAAATAGATATGCGAAAAGATTTATATTATTTCCGTCAAAAATTTGCTTTGAATGAAAATGAAATTCATAACAGGATTTAGATTTTTTTACTAAAATGTATATACTTTAATATATGTAAGAAGAGGCTTTTTTATTATTTATATATATAGTAATTAATTACTGATTAATTTTATACATTATTACTTTTAATTCCCTTTTAGTCCAATAAATGTTTTAATCTTCATATTTTTAAATTCATAAATGTTCTCAATGAATTTATATTTGGAGATTCTTAAATTCACAAATGTACTCAATGAATTTATATTTAGAGATTTCTAAATTTATGTGTATTTTCATAATGAATTTACTTTTGAAGATACTTAACTTCCAATTTGTTTTCAATGACTGTTTACACCTGGAGAATTTTAAATTCGCAAATGTTCTTAATGTTATTTTTTTCTAATGCAGCTGCCAAACACTTAGACACTGGTCTTGGATGCCTTAAGGCAAGCGCTGCAACGATGTTACTCTCACTTAGCAATACCCAGGAAGTGCGTGTAGCTTGAAGATAAGCTACGGTCCTTGAGGAAAAAGACCCGCAATGCTCTTACGATCATGTTAGACCGGAACCTACGGTTTAAAGTCGATTCCGAACCACTACAGACATCCATGGCACCACCGGGACTCGAACCCGAAATCTGTGGTACCGAGTTCCAGAGCGCTAGCCACTGGCCATTCAGGCGCCTGTTCTTAATGTTTACATTTATAGATTTTTAATTTCACAAATGTATTCAATGAATTTACGTTTGAGATTTTTAAATTAATGTCGGTAAGCTGCTCATTTACGAGCTAATGGCATATAGAGATAATGGCATAAGATATCGGGATATGTTTTTAAGTCTGCTTGAATCGTTTTCCCAAAAAACACGGAAATACTGGATAGTTACTTCTAAAAGTTCTTCCAGAAACTCTCCTTCCCTAATCTCCTGTCTGTCAGTTCCCGTAATAAATACACTCACCAATGTTCACCCATAATAATAAGACATTGTGACAACTTGGAAGAAAATTCTTAATAAGCAAAAAACCAATAATTATTTAAAAGCATTTCATCCTTTTCAAAAATAACATATCTTGAAAGATCGCTTCTTTTTTTTTTTTTTTTAATATTTATTTCCTATCGCAAATATAACACTAAAAAGAATCGCAGGAAATTTATTATCCTCTTCACTACAGTAATTTAATTTGACCCTATCCGATGGATCTGCATTTCATAATCACCTCAATCCATACATGGGTGGGGGGACACTATTTATCACTTTCCTCAGCTCTCAGAGAGGAACTGATTCATCTCAAGAGAATGATTTTTTTCTTTTTCTTTTTTCTTTCGCATTTATCTCTAACCATCTGGGTTTTTTATCTCCCGCAAGAAATATCTTGAACGTCATTTTTGAAGTTTTGAAGTCTCTCCTTAAAAGCATCACGCTGACATTTTTATTAAAAGTTTTCTGAGACTCCGAGTGTCAAAAGTTTCGAGGTTTGTTTATCATCGGCCTGTCCTTCTGATTCCACTAAAGTATTCATATTACTACATGTGCTTTTTTTGTGTTTTGTGTTGCGGTTTGCTTATTATAAATATTTTGTGCAAGGAAATAGATATGCGAACAGATTTATATTATTTCCGACAAAAATGTGTTTTGAATGAAAATTTAAGCTTGAATTTCATAACAAGATTTAAATATTTTTTACTAGACTTTATATAAATTAATATGTGTAAAAGTACTATTTTTTATTATTTTTTACATAGTAAGTAATTACCGACTTTTGTAAGCGATTAATTTTAATTTCCTATTTAATCCAATAAATGTTTTCACATTTTTTAAATTCATATATGTTTTCAATGAAAGTTCATATTGAGCAGTTTATAATTTCTTAAGTGTTCTAAATAAATTTCTATTTGGAGAGTTTTTAATTCTCATATGTTCTCAATGAATTGATATTTGGAGAATTTTAAATTCTCAAATCTCAATGAATTAATATGAGAAGTTTAAATTCCTATAAGTTTTCAATGAATGTTTATATTGAAAAATTTTTAATTTCTTAAATGTTCTAAATAAATTTTCATTTGCAGATATTTTAATTGTCAAATATTCTCAATGAATTGACGTTTGTAGAATTTTAAATTCATAGTTTTCAATGAATGTTTATATTAGGCAATTTTAATTTGGAAATATTCTCAAAGAATTTATGTTTGAGATTGATAATAATGATTGATCATAAATGATTTTAATGAGTTTGATTAAAATTTGATTATCTTTTTTTGCTGGTTCTTCTTAAATGCGTTTCAAATTTAATAAGCAGTTATTTATTGAATTTTTAATAGCATAAAGAATTTTATAAATGTTGGGCATTTGAAAATAAAATTTCTCGCATTGAAATATCAAAATCTGTAGCACATTTATCATGTTTCAGGTATAACAATACTCACAAGAAAAAGTGAATAGGTTTATATTTTAAAATGTAAATTTTTTTTTTGTTTTATAGGGCGTCTATGTTAAATATAGATTAAACTCGAACATACAGTATCATAATGTTTACAAGATGCTCAAAAACATTGAATCAACGTAAATCTGAATGTAGTATAAATAACACGCCTTGAATAGGAAAAGAATTCATTCTCATGTAATCTAAAACGTACTGCATATATATCCCCAACTTTTACAATTGGTAAATGTGTTTGCAAGTCTACATGTTGCTTTGTTGTTGCTTATTCCCTTGATTTAGAATCCTAAACCAAGTCATGCTGCATCAATAGATAATAAACGGTCCTCTTCTCATTCAACAGTTGTCTCACAGAGGCACCAATACAATCGATGAGATGAGAGGGAGACGCGATGGCAGAACAATGACAAACGGTATATGTCTTCTCGTCTCCATTGAAGGTCAAACTCTTAGTGTTGCCAGTCCTTAAGTCTAGCTAAATCCGTTTGAGCAGATCTAGGACAGGAGCACTGCAAGGGCATACCAGGATATTTATATAACAGATAAAAACCCTTTATCTACAGCATATAACTTATAAATAAACATAATTTATTATCGAATTTAATTCATTAAAAACAAAATCAATAAATATAATAATATAAATACCTAAACTAAAATTATTTCAGACTACTTAAATAATGGTATTCCTATATTTGTTATTTAATGATATTAAAATTTACTCTATAATTAATGCACAACCCTTTATAACTTTTGCATATAAATATATAAAACTAGCCTACGTAATTCATAGAATAACAAACCAATATGTATGTCAAAAAGAATGTTCAAACTAAAGATTATATCAGACTATAGTAACAGTGTCATTCCTATATAGGTTATTTACTTGCATTCAAACCCCAAAATATGTTCTTGAATTGCTACACAGCAAGAAACATATCACTTTTACATATATGAATTTATAAGTAAATACAATCTATCCTTCAGAAAAACTAAAGTATCTAATTCGTAGAAAAATGCTATATATCGTTTGCTTTTGCAAGTTTTACATTTTTATATTTCAGGTTTATATATATCGTTTGTTTATCCATTGATAATCGTTCGTTTTTATTTGTTTTAAATCTTCATATTTCGGATTTAATATGTTTATATATCTTACATTTATTCATTTTAATCGTTTGTTTTTATATTTTACAATTATTTTATTTTTTTATATGCTGATATTTCCGTATTTAGGTGCAAGTTTATGTTTATGCATGTTATCGTTTCTTTTTATTTGCTTTATATTTTTATATTTGCGCTGCTCATTAATACTTATATATCGTTTGTTTACATATTTATCCATCAACATATCCCTCTGAAATGCAACTAGCGTACCTAATTCGTAGAATTACAAATCAATATGTATGATAATAAGAATGTCGAAAATGATTATTTTGGACTACTGTAATTGTGGCATTCTCATATATGTCACATAATGGCATTCAAACTTTTAAATATTTTCTTGAACTAATTCACAGTATTTCCTAAAACAAATATGGCCTACATCTTTCACGAAACAAAACACAATCAGAAATGAAACCAGAATATCCAATTCATATAAAAACAAATGGCATAAATGTTCCACTTTTCGGATTCCATCCACCGGAAAATGCTTCATAAAAATTTGAAGATAATACAGGGAATGATAATGTACAAGAGCAGAAAAGACAGATAACAAACATTACAAATGAATTCGCACGGAATGACTCTTCCATCGTTCTCATCTTCTGATGCTCATAATAAACCGTCTCTCTCAAAAGAAGAAAGTGAGTCATCCAGCGCAGTAGGAGAATCAGTCGGAAATCAGAGAAAATGTGCTCTGTCGTTTCTCATCCGGCACTTTCAATCCAGACACCCTTTTCCGAATGCCATGTTCATCCATCCCATCTCATTATTCTACAAGAAGAAGAAGAAAGAAAAAGAGTGTTTCCTATTCTTTATACAGTCGTCTTAAAGATCCATCAATGCAAACATATTTCAGTCATATTTTGTTGCGAGGAAAATTGAAAGCGATCTCTATTTGCCATAAATTGTTTTCTTTATCGTCTCAATGCGTTTTCTGAATGATTCGCAATTTTGAATTTCTTTATTGTGATACTTGAAAAGGAGTCAGATGAAAAATATGTTTTTTTTTTTTTTTTTTTAACACGAAGATATTTTTTAACACAAAACATATAAAATTCTTAATAATTTCCGTAATGCCACGTCCTCTATTGTTAATGTATCGAGAGTTATTTTTTATTAATTTATTTTCTTTACTTGTTTTATATTTTCCTACTTACAGTGTCCCTTTTAAATTTATATTTCGTTTGTTTATATATTTTTATCGGTTATTTTTATTTGCTTTATTTCCTATTTACTGTTCACCTTCATACGTCTATATCGTTTGATTTTATTAGTTTTATATTTTTATATTTAAAACTTCATGCGTTTATATTTATACATTGTTTGTTTATACATTTATAATCGTTTGATTTTATATTTTATAATTCATGAACTTTTTATTTACTTTATATCTTCCCATTTACGGTGCTCTTTTATACTTATATATCTTTTTTTTACGTATTTCATCGCTTATTTTTATATGCTTTTCATTTAGGATTTAAAACATTTATATTTATACATCATTTGTTTACACATTTATAATCGTTTGTTTTTGTGTTTTATAATTAATTTTTTTTAATTTGTTTATTATTTTCATATTTTCGGTGCTCCTTTGTACTTATATATCGTTTGTTTATATATTTATCCCTCTGAAATGCATACCTAATTTGTAGAATAACAAATTAATATGTATAACAATAAGAATGTAGGAACTAAAGATTATTTCAGATTACAGTAAGAATCGCATTTCTATATATGATACTGAATTGCATTCAAACCTTAAAATAACATCTTGGCATAAGCTTATAACACATCACTTTATAAAACAGAAAACTTTTGCATACAAATTAATAAGTATACACAAACTTTTCTTCAGACTTGAAACTAACGTACCTAATTCGTAGAAAAAACAAATCAGTATGTATGATAATAAGATTGTCGAAAATGATTATTTTGGACTACTGTAATTGTTGCATTCTTATAATATACACTGAAGTGACAAAAGTCATGGGATAGCAATATGCAAATTTTCAGATGGCAGTAGCATCGCGTAGAACAGGTATAAATGCGCAGTGCTTTCGCAGAGCTTTCATTTCTGTTCAAGTTACCCATGTGAAGAGGTTTTTGACGTGATGATGACCGCACGACGGGAATTAACAGACTTTGAACGCGGAATGTTAGTTGGAGCTAGACGCATGGGTCATGCCATTTTCGGAAATCGTTAGGGAATTCAACATTCCCAGATCCACTGTGTCAAGAGTGTGCCGAGAGTATGACATTTCAGGCATAACATCCCACCATGGACAGCGCAGTGGTCGACCGCCTGCACTTAACGACCGAGACCGGCGACGTCTGCAAAGAGTCGTAAATTCTAACAGACAAGCAACACTGCGTCAAATAACCGCAGAAATCAATGTGGGACTTACAAGGGACTTGTCTGTTAGAACTGTGCGGAGAAATTTGGCTTTCTTGGGCTATTCCAGCAGAAGACCGACTCCAGTGCCTTTACTGACAGAACGACATCGCTTGCAGCGACTCTCGTGGGCACGTGAGCATATCGGTTGGTCCCTAGATGAATGGAAAACCGTGGCCCTGGTCCGATGAGTCACGATTTCAGTTGGTAAGAGCTGATGGTAGGCTTCGAGTGTGGCGCAGACCCCACGAAAGCCAAGGACCCAAACTATCAGCAAGGCACTGCTCAAGCTGGTGGTGGCTCCGTAATAGTGTGGGCTGTTTTTTCATGGCATGGACTTGGTCCTCTGGTGCGACTGGACCGAACATTGACTGGAAATGCTTATGTTCAGCTACTTGGAGATCACTTGCAGCCATTCATGGACTTCATGTACCCAACCAACGATGGGATTTTTATGGATGACAAAGCGCCATGTCACCGGGACACAACTGTTCGCGATTGGTTTGAAGAACATTCTGGACAATTCCAACGAATGATCTGGCCACCTAGATCGCCCGACATGAATCCCATCGAGCATTTATGGACATCATCGAGAGGTCTGTTCGTGCCAAAAATCCTGCACCACCAACGCTTTGACAATTATGGACGTCTATCGAGACAGCATGGCTCAATATTCCTGCAGAAGACTTCCAACGACTTGTTGAGTCCATGCCACGTCGAGTTGCTGCACTTCGCCGGGCGAAAGGAGGGCCGACACGATGTTAAGAGGTATCCCATGACTTTTGTCACTTCAGTGTATGTTACATAATGACATTCAAACTTATAAGTATTTTCTTGAACTAATTCACAGACTTTCATAACAGACATGGCCTATGTTTTTCATAAATAAAACACAATAAGAAATGAAGAAAGAATATCCAATTCGTATAAAAACAAATGGCATAAATGCTCCTGTTTTCTGATTCCATCTACCGGAAAATGCTTCATAAAAATTTGAAGATAATAACAGGGAATGGCAATGTACACAGAAGCGGAAGAGACAAACATAACAAATGAATTCGCTTGGAATGATTCCTCCATCTCTCTCATCTTCGTTCTCTGATGCTCGTAATAAACCGTCTCTCGCAAAAGAAGAAAGTGAGTCATCCAGCAGAGGAGAATCAGTCGGAAATCAGAGAAAATTTGCTCTGTCGTTTCTCATCCGGCACTTTTAATCCTGACACCCTTTTCCGAATGCCATGTTCATCCATCCCCCTCTCATTCTTCTACAACAAGAATAACTGTAACGTTTCGATTTTCCTCACAAATAGATTGAAATATGTTTGTATTTATGGTTCTTTAAGACGGCTGCATAAAGAATAGGAATCACTCTTTCTTTCTTCATGCAGCCGTCTTAAAGAACCATAAATACAAACATATTTCAATCCTATTTTGTTGCGAGGAAAATCTTTCATAGTAAAGGTAGGATTTTTTTTTTTCGTTTTTAGAGTGAAAGCGATCGCTATTTGCCATAAATTGTTTTCATCATCGTCTCAATGCGTTTTCTGAAGAATTCGCAATTTTGAATTTCTTTATTATGACTTTTTGAAGAAGAGTCACATGACAACTGATTTCTTTCTTAACACGAAGCGATTTTTTTTTTATTGAGGCAAAAACTAGAAAATTCTTAGTAATTTCCATAATGTCCCGTTCTCTATTGTTAACGTATCGGTAGTTATTTTTATTAATTTATTTTCTTTATTCGTTTCATATTTTCATATTTACCATGCCCTTTTTTATATTTATTTATCGTTTGTTTATATCTGTATATTTCGGATTCAATGTGTTTGTATTTATATATCATATGTTTTTATATTTTACATTTTATTTATCTTTTTTTTTTTTTACATTTTATATTTACCATACTCCTTTTTTAATTACATATCGTTTATTTATTCGTTTTTATCATTATTTTATTTGCTTTATATTTTTGTATTTACTGTTATTATAGTATATCGTTTATATATATTTTATTTATATATTTTTATTTATTATATATTTATCGTCTGTTTTTATCGGTTTTATTTCTTTATGTTTCGGTTATAATATATTTATATATCGTTTGTTTACATATTTTCCTTTTTTTTATCTTAAATTTCTGATTTAGTGAGTTTATATCTATATGTTGTTTGTAATAATCATTTGTTTTATTTTTATAATTAATTTATCTTTTTTAAATTTGTTTTATGTTTTCATTATAATTATATTTAGAGTCCACTTTTATAGTTATATCTCATTTGTTTATACATTTTTATAATTTATTTTTATTTGCTTTATATTTTACTGATTTACTATTATTCTTTATACTTACATATCATTTTCTTTTATTAGTATATATTTCGAATTTATATATCGTTTGTTTATACATTTATAATCGTTTTGTATTATGTTTTATAATTAATTTATCTTTTTATTTGTTTGATATTTTCCTATTTAGGGTGACACTTTTACATTTGTATATCGTTTGTTGTTATTTGTTTTATTCTCTCATATTTATGGTGCTCTGTTATATTTTATATATCGTTTGTTTATACATTGATAATTGTTTATTTTTATTTGTTTTTTATATTTAAATTTCAAATTTAATGTATTTATATATCATTCATTTGGGGTAGAGCTACTCGCGTCCGTAGCATATCTTCAAGCTGCACGTGTCCCCTGGGTAGTGCTAAATGAGTAACAGCGGTGCAGCCCTTGCTTATGGCATAAAGACTAACTGTCTCTCTATTGCCAGCTGCATTAGAACAACAACATATATAATTCGTTTATACATTTATAATCGTTTGTTTTTATGATTTATAATATTTATCTTTTTTACTTTTTTATACTTTCATATTTAAGGTGCGCCTTTTTATATTTATACTAGCATATCCTATGTTTATATATTTTATTGCTTGTTTTTATTTTTATATTTCAAATTTAATGTTATATTTATACAACATACGTTTATACATTTATAACTATTTGTTATCTGTTATAATTAAATTTTCTTTTTTATTTGTTTTGTGTTTTCACATTTACGGTGCCCTTTTTGTATTTATATATCGTTTGTTTTTATATTTTATATTATCAGATTTAATGTTCGGTGTTTTTTATACATAAAATATTTTAATCCAAATTATTTATTACATAAATAACTTTATAATTTTTAAGATATGAAAATAATGAAAGCTCAATAGCATTATTCAAATATAAATTAATGGTTTTGTAATTGACAAAAATATGGTGATATATTCTTAAATTTCTAACTAACTTTCTTCTAACTTCTAGTTTAATTAAATAGCAAAATGTTTCAGACACATTTGAAATGATTTTTACGTTATTTTCTTTATATAATTATCCTATTTATAATGCCAATAGCTGCATTATTTTATTATTATATTATACATATTATTACACTATTTCCAATTTAGTCAAATCTTTGTATACATTTTGTAACTGTTCCGAGTCAGAAAAACGCACATTTTTTTATTTTTAGTCTATGTTGTTCAGTTGATAGAAATGCTATGATTTAGGATTTATTTATTGGGACTTATCTTGATAACGCTATGTTCTCAGACATTTCTGTACTTTCGTTTCTATTTCGCGAAAGATCAACTGCGCCTTCCAGCGCTTGCTATTTTTTTTTAATTATTTACTTTTGCAATCTTTTGTTCTTGTTTATTCTTTTTAACAGCTTTTTTTTTTACAATGTTCCTCATTTATTAAACTAAAATCTTTGTTAGGTTTGTTAAGGATATTCAGTTATATTTTTTTTTAATAAGCTTTGTTTTTAAAGAAAAATATTAAAAAAAAGGAATGTATCATCATTTATCAAGTGTTTTCTTGTTAGGTAGTTTTAAATCTTATATATTTATTTGTTGTTAGGTTATCGTGTGTTAACTTGTGTTTTAAGAAAACATTTTGATTATAAAAGCAGACACTGTAAGTTAGTTAAAAGTTAAACTATAATGTTTAAAGTTCTATACATAGCAATATAATTATGCATATAAATATAATCATGAAATGCAATACATCATAATGCAATCAACCAATTATCTCGCAATATACTACATCGTAATACAATCGTATCAATTATCATGCAATATACTATATCATAATGCAATCATACTTATCATCATGTAATAAAATATATCATAATGCAATCACACCAATTTTTATGCGATATAACACAACCAAACGAAATTTATTGCATTTTCATTAAGTATTAAAATTCATTAACGTAAATATAGTTTTGTTTCATTTTCTAAAATATTTATCAGATTATAGATAATATTTAACTATTTTTTTTTTTAAATAGATGTGTAATTTCATATACACATTATTTTTTAAATATTCCTCAATTCACAAGCAATATACTATAACCTAAACATCTTATTTATGATTTTTAACATAAATGTGCTTAAAGCATTTTTAATTTTATTTAATAATCCAAGTTAGAGAAAGTATAAGACAATATTTATAACATTTATATTGTATAATTAACCATAAACATATTAAAACAGATATAAATTATTTGCAAATAAATATATCACGTAAATCATCTACAAAATATAATTATTTACATGATAATGCTAATATCATTTAAATAAAATATTTCATTGTTAAACAATATTTAAAAGAGACATTTTATATTCGTATGTTAAACATCACTTAAATGAAACAATTGCCCATATTTGATTGTTTGGAACTATTGGAGAATATGGAAAGCGCTCAATAAAGTGGAATGAATAATGCAATAGAGATCCAGTACAATTACTAAATCTCCCTCGCTGTATGAGTAATAGCCGAAATCTTCCTTTCAGTACAACACTATCGGCTTCCTTTATCTAAGGTTTCCCTGCGAAGCGCTAGAGCACACAATTACTCAGAGCAACGATGATCCAATCGGACATCAGTATCTCTCTGGCGTCATCAATAAGGATTAATAGCGACGTCCGATTCAATTCCCGTAGTATGGAACCTCGACATACCGCTCGGGAGAGAACGCTTCCTGCCCAATCAGCGCTCTCGTCAGAGATGGCCCCGCAAATCACGTGAGGGAGCCCGGCCGGGACAATATGCAAAAGGAATTTTCCAATGAGTCCCATTCTTGGTGGAGATCTTGCGTGGAGGAACAATGCGAGTGCTTTAATTTTCGAGGCTACACTATTAATTCAGGATTCTGCCTATGGGATATCTTTATCAAAACGTGCGTTCGTGCTTTTGAGACATGCCGTTCCCGGATTGCATGCATCCCCTTTTCAGGTCTGGAAACTGGAGAAAGAGTCATTCCCGGATCTGCCATCCCTCATGCATTGAAGGAGATGTTTCCTGGAATATAGGTTGTTCTGGAGATTAAAGGATGGACTAATGGTCTTGCCTCCCACCAATCAAAATTGTTCAGAATAATTTTGTGCTGTTAATAGTCGAAAGGGAACAATTACGAGTAGATTTATTTTGGTGGAAATGAATTTTAAACGATTACGAATCTCGATATCAAATAAATATAAATATTTTTCGAAAATAAATACTTATATACCTAATTAAATACGTCTCATTTATGATAACGTAGATAGAAGTGTGATCGCGGTTGTTTAAATGAAAAAATTCCATTACTGTATTTGAATAAATGGTAATTTAATAGACCAGCATGATCTTTAGCGATTTAATTTACCAGGTGTATTACGGCTGTCTTATTTGTTAACTTATTTATATAAATTACCAGGCTGGCTCATTTTGTTATTCTTCTAATTTTCCATATATAGTAGTAGCTGACATTTAGCTTATTTATGACCACTTGCAAAAAATACATTGAATAGCGATTTGACAGTATAATTCGCTTCCATTTTCTATTTTGTTGTTGTTGTTTCTCAGTGCTGTAAAATGGGGATCTATTTGTCTTTTAAATAGAGACATAAAAGACAAATAATAATATTATAGATAAATAACAGTTATCTATAATATATATATACATTTATTTTGAAATATTTCTAAGTTCCAAGCAATATATCATAATCTAAACATATTTATATTTATTAACATAAATAGCCTCATCATCATCATCGTCATCAGTGGCGCAACAGCCTATGTTGTACCAAGACCGTCTGTCTACTTGCAGATTTCGAGACAGGAGATGTTTTCTTTACGTGGTAGGGTTGTCGGCCCTACGTCCAATGCTCTACAGTCTTGTTAAATCGGTACCTACTGTTTAAAAGTGGATTCCGAACCACTACACACATACATGATATCGCTGCGACTCGAACCCGAAAACTGTGGCACAGAGCTCTAGAGCAATGTACTTTGTGCTTAGAACATTTTTAATTTTATTTAGGTATTTAAGTATAAATCAATATTTATAGCATTTACATTGCATAAATAACCATAAATGTATTATTAAAACAGATATAAATTATTTGCAAATAAATATATCGTTTAATTCTTCTATAAATTATGATTATTTACATTATATTATTAATAATATTGAAATAAAATATTTCATAGTTAAACAATGACTTAAAAATAGACACATTTTATATTCCAATGTTAAACATCCTTTAAATGAAGCAATTGTTCCATATTTCATTGTTTGGAAATATTTGAGAATATGGAAAGCGCTCTACAAGTGGAATCCCACAATAGAGATCCCAGTTCAATGACTAAATATTCTGGTTATATGAGTGATAGCCGAAATCTTCCTTTCAGTACCACACTATCGGCTTCCTTTATCACAAGGGTCTCCTCTGCGAAGCGCTAGAGCACACTTACTCTGAGAAACAACGATCAATCGGAAATCAGCATCTCTCTGGCGTCATCAATAAGGGTAAATAATGACGTCCGATTCAATTCCCGTAGTTCGGATACTTGACATAACGCACGGGAAGAACGCTTCCTGCCCAATCAGCGCTCTCGTCAGAGACGACCACGCAAATCACGCGGGGAGCCCGGCCTGGAACATTATGCAAAAAGGAATTTTCCAACGAGTCCCATTCTTGGTGGAGTCGCATTGGAGGAACAATGCCGAGGAAGTGCTTTAACGTTCGAGGCCACGCCATTCGGGATTCGCCCTGTGGGATGATCTTTGGCAAAACGTGCGTTCGTGCTCTTGGGGAATGCTGCTCCGGATTGCATGCATCCCGTTTTCGGGTTCTGAAACTGGAGAAAGAGTAATTCCGGGATCTGCCAACTCTCATGCATTGAAGGGGATGTTTTCGGGAAACAGGTTGTTGTGGGGATTAGGGACGGACTAATGGTCTTGTCTCCCACTCATCAAAGCTGTTCAGCATAATTTTTGTGCTGCTAATAGTCGAAAAGGGGATTATTACGAGTAAATATATTGTGGTGGAAATGAATTTTAAATGATTATGAATTTTAATATGAAATAAATATAAATATCGCCACAAATTAATATTCATCGGCTAATTAAATACGTCTTATTTATTCATGATAACATCCATACGAATTTGATAGCCGTTGTTTAAATGAAAAGATTTCATTAATGTACGCTCAATTAATGGTAATTGAAAATTATAGATTGGCATCATCTTGAGCGATTAAATTTGCTATTTATCATGGCTGGCTTATTATTTAAATTACCAGCTGCCTTATTTATTATTATTTCTCAAAGTTTCCGTATATAGTAATAGATCACACTTTATTATTTATTATTACTTAAAAAAATACATTAAACAACGATTTGGCAGTATAATCCACTTCCATTTCTTTTTTTCTTAATTTTTTTTCTCGTGGGTGCCTGGAATGGTTGAGTGGCTAAACCTGACGCTCGGGCATCGCAGGTTTCAGGTTCGAATCCGGCAATGCCATGGATGCTTCGTAGTGGTTCGAGACCACTTTAAAACCGTAGGTCTTGGTCCAACAGGACCGTAGAGGTTTGTGGGTATTGTTACTCTGCGTCCGTAGCTTATCTTCAAACTACACGAGCTTTCATTTCAACTTCCCTCCTGGTAGTGCCATGATCAAACGTCGTTGTAGCGTTTGGTCTTAAGACCTCTAAGACGACTGTTCAAGTGTTTGCCACTTGCATTAGTACAAAAATTTTTTTTCCTTGCTGTAAATAGTGAGCTATTTGCCTTTTAGCCAGAGAGAGAATCATTTTCTTTCATTTTACACTACTGAATTAATTTACTAAAGCCCATTTCACTCATCTTATAAAGTTTAATCTGCTATAAATCTACTGCTGTAGTATGCATGCGCTGTGCTAAGAGATTGTACTAGGGTGTGGTTGGGTTGATATACTTGAGTGCACAGGTTGGAGAACACGCAAACACTACATTTACACACACACAAACACTACACATTATTTACACACACCCAAAGACTACACATTATTTACACAAACCCAAACATTACACAAGTACAATATTTAATGCCTTAAAGTAATATACTAGATACATAGAAGGATTCCACTTCTAAGCCAAAAATTCCGAAACTCAGCTACGCGCAGGATGCGCGAAATTTACTTCCCTCTCCTGGTGAGAGTTTTAGGCCAACTAATGCGCCGGGATGCGCTAAATCTATTTCCTCTCGATGAGACTATTAATTAAAAAGCTTCACAGCGGGAGCGCAGGTAATGCCAGGGCATTTCCTCTCAAAGCGGAATCTCAAGACCGAATAAACTTTTTCTGAATGTCACCGGGTGCTTTTGCCAGTGTAGGAAGTCCCCTACACAAATGAAAATATTTATTTATAGAATGCATTAACATGGATTCCTCACTACGACATGTAGTTAAAGATATGGTGAATAACGTAGTAGCAAAAAAATGATATTAATAAAGTACAAAAACAAAATGTCAATAACACATTAATTTCATGTAAAACAATAAAAAAATTCAGAAAATGTTATTTTTATGGTTGTTTTAATTTACATCATACATTACTGGAACTAGTGTTCTATAAGAAATATGTAGTATTGGGTGTATTAAAACAGATATAAATTATTTGAAAATAAATATATTCCTTTAATACCTTTTATAAATTATAATTATTTCCATTATATTGTTAATATCATTTAAATCAATATATTTCTTTGTTAAACAATATACTTTTTATATTCCAATGTTAAACATCATTTAAACGAAACAATTGTCCACATATCATTGTTTGGAACTATTGGAGAATATGGAAAGTTACTCTCGGACCAGTGAAATCCCACAATAGAGATCCCAGTACAAGTACTAAATCTCCTTGTTGCATGAGTAATAGCCGAAATCTTCCTTCAGTAAAACACTGTCGGCTACCTTTATCTAAAGTCTACTCTGCAAAGCGCTAGAGCACGCAATTACTCTGTGCAACGATGATCCAATCGGAAATCAGCGTCCTCTGGCGTCATCAATAAGGATTAATAGCGACGTCCGATTCAATTCCTTTTGGTTTAAAGTCCTTGGCTCGGGAGAGAACGCTTCCGCCCAATCAGCGCTTTCGTCAGAGATGGCCCCGCAAATCACGCGAGGTAGCCCGCCGATTGGCAAAAGGAATTTTCCAATGAGTCCCATTCTTTGGTGGAGATCTTGCGTGGAGATGCTAGCTTCAACGTTCGAAGCCACGCCAAATTCGGCCTGTGGGATGTCTTATCAAAACGTGTTCGTGCTTTGAGACATGCAGTTCCGGGATTGCATGCATCCCCTTTTTCGTGTTCTGGAAACTGGAGAGTGTAATTCCCGCATTCTGCCATCTTCATGCATTGAGGGAGATGTTTCCGGGAAACAGGTTGTTCTGGAGATTAAGGGACGGGGCTAATGGTCTTGTCTCCCCCACCAATCAAAACTGTTTAGCATAATTTTGTTTTAATAGTCGAAAGGGAACAATTAGGAGTAAATATATTTTATGGATTTAATGAATTTTAAATGATTGCTACTCGATATCAAATAATTATAAATATTTTTCAAAATTTAATATTCATATGGCTAATTAAACTCGTTTTTACTTATTTATGATAACATTGATATGAATTTGTTGAGTTTCTTAAATGAAAAAAAGTATATTTGAATTAATGGTATTTTCACAATATTAGGGCTTATTTATTTATTTAAAATTATGGTAATTTACAAGTTTTTGTTCTTATTAGAAATTGTTCATCTTATTTGCATTTACACATTTCTGCACCACACAAAACGTGTAGCTTGAAGACATTCTACGGACGAGTAACATTACCCCATAACACTCTACGCCACGATCCTATTAGATTCTAAAGGGGAATTCCGAACCACTACACACATCCATGGCACCGCTGGGACTGAACTTGAAACATGTGGCACCGGAGAGCCTGAGTAATGTACTTTGTGCTTAGAACATTTTAAATTTTATTTATTAATATAAGTATTAGTCAATATTTATAACATTTGCTATTTCATAACTAACCATAAATATATTAAAACAGATATAACTTATTTTGCAAATAAATATATATCATTTAATACATTTATAAAATTATCACATTATTTACATTAAATTTGTTGGCATTTATCATTTAAATAAATATATTTTAGTGTTAAACAATATACTTTTATATTCCAATGTCAAACATCATTTAAATGAAACAATTGTTCCCTATTTCTTTGTTTGGAACTATTTAATACAAAAAGGCTCGGACGCAGTGTGGAACCTGGCACAGGGAGATCCCAGCGCAGCAATGACTAAATCTCCTCGCTTATATGTGTAACAAAGAAGCCGTGGAAATCTTCCCTTTCAGGACAACACTATCGGCTTCCTTTATCTGAAAGGAAGATAAAGGAAGCGAAGGCGAAGCGCACCCGCAGCGCTAGAGCACGCAATTACTCTGAGCAACGAACGATGATCCCATCGGAAATCAGCATCTCTCTGGCGTCACACAAGGATTAATAGCGACGTCCGATTCAGACTCTTTTGTTCGATCTCGACATACCGCTCTCGAGAGAACGCTTCCTGCCCATTAACGCTCTCAGCAGAGATGGCCGTCAAATCACGTGAGGGAACCCGGCCGGGACATTATGTAAAAGGAATTTTCCAATGAGTCCCATTCTTGGTGGAGATCTTGCGTGGAGGAACAATGGGCCGCGAGTGCTTCAACGGTTCGAGGCCACGCCCTTCACAGGATTCGGCCTGAATGATCTTTTTATCAAAACGTGCGTTCGTGCTTTCTTTGGGACATGCTGTTCCCGATTGCATGCATCCCGTTTTCGGGTTCTGAAACTGAGAAAGAGTGATTCCCGGATTTGTCATCTCTCATGCATAGAGAGAGATGTGTTTCTTGGGAAGCAGGTTGCTCTGGAGATTAAGGGACGGACTAATGGTCTTGTATCCCACTCATCAAAGCTGTTTAGCATACTATAATTTTGTGCTGTTAAGAGAGAACAATTACGAGTAAATATATTTTTGCATTTAATGAATTTTAAACGATTACGATTATCAATATCAAATAAATAGAAATATTTTTCGTAAAAATTATCCATCTGCCCAATTAAATGCCTCTTATTTATGATGATAAACATCGATACGTTTAATCGCGTTTTATTTAAATGAAAGATTCGATAATGTATTATCAATTAAGGCTAATTTCATTATTATAGATTATCACTATATTCAGCAATTTAATTTAACAGGTTTATTAGGTCTGGCCTATTTATTTACTTATTTATTTAAATTGCCAGGCTGGCTTATTTATTATTTTCTAATTTTTCATATAGTTGTTTTTTTTTTTCTAATGCAGTTGACAATACAGAGATGGTTAATCTTTATGCTATACGCAAGGCCTGCACTGCTGTTACTCATTTAGCATCACCTAATGGGCAAGTGTAGCTGAAGATATGCTATGGACGCGAGTAACACTCTCTTCCGACCACAACGCTCTATGATTAACCTGTGAGCATCGTATCTCCATGTCATTAAAGATTCCGAACAACTACAGACATCTATGGAACCGCGGGGTTTCGTGAACGCGAAACCCTGCTGACGCCGTGGTACCGAGTGTCAAAGCATTTTTTAACATATACATTGCATAATTAACCATAAATATATTAAAACAGCTATAAATTATTTGCAAATAAATATATCATTTAATACATTTATAAAATATAATTATTTACATTATATTGTTAATATCATTTAAATAAATATATTTCAGCGTTAAACAATGGACTTTTTATATTCCAATGTTAAATATCATTTAAATGAAAACAATTGTTCCCTATTTCATTGTTTAGAACTATTGAGAATACGGAAAGCGCTCGACAGTGGAAACCAACAATAGAGATCCCAGTACAATGACTAAATCTCCTTGTTGTATGAGTATGCCGAAATCTTCCTTTCAGTACAACACTATTCTCTTCCTTTATCTAAGGTTCCCTCTGCGAAAGCGCTAGAGCACGCAATTATCTCTGAGCAGCGATGATCCACCGGAAATCAGCATCTCTCTGGCGTCATCAATAAGGGATTAATAGTAACGTCCGATTCAATTCCTCTTAGTTCGATCCTCACATACCGCTCGGGAGAGAACGCTTCCTGCCCAATCAGCGCTCATCAGAGACAGTCAAGCAAATCACGTGAGGGAGCCCGGCTGGGACATTATGCAAAAAGGAATTTTCCAATGAGGCCCATTCTTGGTGGAGATCTTGCGTGGAGGAACAATGCGAGTGCTTTAACGTTCGATGGAACGCCATTCAGGATCTGGCCTGAGGGATGTCTTTATCAAAACGTGCGTTCGTGCTTTTGGCGCATGCTGTTCCCGGATTGCATGCATCTCGTTTTCAGTTTGTAAACTGAAGAAAGAGTAATTCCCGGATCTGCCATCTCATGCATTGAGGGAGATGTTTAAGGGAAACAGGTTGTTCTGGAGATTGACGGACTAATGGTTCTTGTATCCCACTCATCAAAGCTGTTTAGCATAATTTTTGTGCTGTTAATAGTCGAAAAGGGGAACAATTGCGAGTAAATATATTTTTATGGGTTTAATAAATTTTAAACAATTACGAATCTCGATATCGAATAAATATAAATATTTTTCGTAAATTAATATTCATCTGCATAATTAAATACGTCATATTTATTTATGATAACATCGATACGAATTTTTGTTGCAGCTGTTTAAATGAAAAGATTCCACGCTAATGTACGCTCAATTAATGGTGATTTAAAATTATAGATTAGCATTATCTTTAGCGATTTAATTTACCAGGCTTATTAGAGCTGACTTATTTGGCTTATTTATTCTTCTTCTAATTATTCATATATAGTTGTTGTTCTAATGCAGCTGGCAATACAGAGATAGTTACCTTTTGCCATAAGCAAGGGCTGCATCCCTGTATACTCATTTAGCAACTAACCAGGGGACACGTGTAACTCGGAAGATAAGCTACGGGACTTGAGTAACACTACCCATACAACGCTCTATGATCATATTAGACCGGGACCTACGGCTTAAAAAGACTCTGAACCATGTATAGTAATAGATCACATTTTGATTATTTATGACCACTTGAAAAAGTACATTGAATAGCGATCACTTCCATTTCTATTTTCTAATTGTTTTCTATGTTGTAAAAATAGTGAACTATTTGCTTTTTTTGCTGGAGAGAAGCATTTTCTTCATTTTTACTCTCTGGGTTTAATTTACTAAACCTCATCTTTAATTTGCTATAAATCTATTGCTTTTGTGTGTACGGCCTGTTAGAAAATTGACTAATGCTCTGGCGTTTTATTACACAGACTTCAGATTCGAATCCTGGCGGTGGCATAAATGTTTTTTGGTGGTTCGGAATCCACGTTAAAATGTAAGTCCCGTTCTAATTAGCCTAAAAGTGTAAAATGCCTAGTTAGCCCTCGTGCACACAAATAACCGACAAACCAAACCAAACCTTTCAACAATTTGATATCTATAAAAACACTTTCCATCTTAAAGTGTGTTTTTCAAAAACACTAGTTCTCCATAACATCCGAAATTTAAAAGGTTTTATTCTTTATTTAACAAGCATGTGGTTTCTTTCTGTAAAAAATAAAAAATAAAAAATAAAAAATGATGAATAAGTGTCGGTTTGGAATGAGTGTTTTCGGGAAAATATTTTTGTAGTTCCAGGAAGGAAAATAATATTTAAAAAAATACAAAAATTGAATAGAGCTCAAATATCCCTTTCCGTCATTTTCAAATACGGGGAAACTGCAAAATTTGAAAGTAGTATTCGCTTTTCAAAGCTATACAATCTTGATATATTCAGCGGAAAATATGGTTCTGACATGCCGTAGGGAAAATAATAATATAATCCCTTACGAAAAAAATTCTGTTTGTATATTGCTAAAATATTACTGGTAAATAAACAAGATTATAAATAACTAAAATATTCAAGAAAGTTTTTTGTTTCTAAAAGTAGAAACTGATTTGAATTTTTTTAATATTAAAGTGCAATTTTTTAAATATATATATATATATAATTTTTTTGTTTCCTTTTTATCAATTGAATATTTTCGAGTGTTTCTAGCAATAATACGT
>BPLR01003258.1:0-47174 GCA_021605095.1 Caerostris extrusa
TTACGTATTGCTTCGCACAAATGCCTTCTGGTATTCAGAGGAAATGCAGGCGGTAAATTGAACCTTGACCAATTAATCTGCGCGAAAAATGAATATTTTTCATGAAGACACAAAACTGACTGGTTTCAAAACAGATTTGACCTCCAGCCTACATTGGCTGCAACAGAATGCCAGGTAGCACTCACAATCAATGATTTTTTGTTTTCCCAATCAACTCAGTGGCTCCACACCTCCAACTATTTCTGGAGATGTAGTCCCCATGGAACTACTATTATCCTTTTTGTAGTATATGCAGAGATTAAAGATAGTACTGCGGTAGGCTGATTTTGGTTTTATATGAATAGCTGATAGAAACCTTCATATAATTTTCAGAATATTTTCTTCCAGATTCCTAATTTTCAAATGTAACAGAACAGCCAAATAAGCCTTTTCTGTGGCTAGAAACATCATAAACTCCCAGAACTAATGAAGCTAAGAGAACCAGGTAAACAATATTTCTCCAGAAAACATTGAACATATTTCTCTGTTTTCCAAAAGCAACAAAGGAGGAAAGGCGTTGAAAATCGACATGAAACTTCCCGAACTAGTCGACAAACGTAAGTTATTGGAGATAATCGACTTCGTACATATTCAACTAATAACGTATAATATATGACTTTCTTCTACTTCATAGATGTTTTTTTTTTACTGAGTATGACATTGTCAGTTCTAGGTCCAGCAGTCATATTAAACTGATCCTATGGTTTAAAGTGACTACAAACATTCATGTCACCGCTAGACTCGAAAACCGAAACCTGTGACACCGAGCGCCCAGAGCGCTAGCCAACTCGCTCATCAGACCCCTATATATGACTTTGTTTACTAAAATTCAAATTAAAGATACCTACCATCGTACACTGATGACATGAAATAATTAAAAAAAAAACTGTAAAAAATACCCATAAACTGAACAATGATGAAACACAAAAAATTCAAAACAACTTACAGTAAGTCTAACTGATCGCACTTAATAGAAACTCACATATTTATATAATAACAATATATAAACTGTAAAATACCCTAAAATAAGAGTTCAAATGGAAAACAGTTAAAAAGAATGTAAATAAAAGCATTAACAAAATCCAGAAATAAAAATCGTTACGTGCATCTGAACAACAAATGGAAAATTTCATAATCACGAGGTTAATTTTTTTCAAGGAATATGTACTTCAGGATGCTAAATTAAAATTTTGTCATTTCTGCTTGCTAAACTGACTCGATGCTACATGAATAACTAAAAAAGGAAGTAGGAAGTAACTAAGAACTTTAACATAGCCGTGTCCTGTGCAAAAATACAATACACAGAATAATTATAAAAGAATGGTTGGATTTGAAAATTGTATTTTAAAAATATTAATAGTATAAGAATGGGCATTTTCTCGTTTGTTATGAGATAACTAGTCAAGTTTTGAATCCAATCGCGTTGCCGTTATCAAGAGTTACACTAAATAGTACGCTACCCTTATTTCCATGTTATGGTGGGTTTCCGCGCATACTAAAAATATCTCGTCATAAAACGTCAGCTAATCAGAAGCCTGAGCAGGAGATCCAGTGGAATCTCAGCTTTAGATACTTACTGAAAGTAATCTGCTTGTTATTCACCATTTTGCGAAACGGCAAAAAAAAAAAACAAGCAGAAAGCTGTTCCACTGTTCACTACACCACTGTTCCTAGAGCTGAGAAGCCCTATACAGTTTGGGAATAATGTGGACGAGAAGTCTGACTGGGATCTGCGACGCTCTACAGTCATATGAGACCGGGACCTACGGCTTAAAGTGGATTCCGAACTACTACAAACATCTATGGCACTGAGCGCCAGAACCCTAGACACGTCATTCAGGCCCCTGTTTTTGAATATACCAAATCATCACTTGTTTGCAGCGTTGTTGAACGAGATTCAAGACCTTATTGCCGCCACATCAACAGGTACATGCTTAAACGTTCTCGGCCAAAATTCGATGATTGCATGTATTTGTGTCTCGTAAAAAAAAAAGGACGACATATTGAACATTTTATAGGGGTTGGCATAAGATTTTGAAAGTTTTTCTCTTTATTTCAAAGATTTTTTCCTTTTTTATATTTATAATACTTTTGAAATACAGTTATTTCAAATCCTATAATTCATTTGCAATTACAAACATACATTAGAATCTCGGAATCTACAAAGAATGTAAAAATGCAATTATTAGAACTACGAACAAATGTTAACTTGAAAGTTTCTTCTCATACATTTATATTGCCTTGAATTTATTTGAACAAGTATATGTATTAATTTATAATGTATACAGTTTTGATACGAATATATATTGCTTTTTAGCTGTCATATGAATTCACAGTAAAAACAAACTCCATTCATTTCAAAATCAAATCAAAGCAAAGGAAAGTGAAACTAGACTGATTAATTCAAAGGAAACGACGTATATGGACTTCATTGAAGGACATTTCTTAGAATTGATAATAATTGTTTAGTTGGAAAAAGTTGAATGACTTGAAACAGGATATATAATTTTTATTTTCTATAAAATAAATTTTAATCAAAATTAATATAATGTAACGAAAACCCAGACACTAAAAAATAATCGTTTAAATTTGTTTTCTAATGCATATTTTGAAAGCTCATTATTCTAGTACTTGAACAGATCAAATGATTCTACTTATTTAATAACGCATAGTTACCAAGAAAATCTTCAGATGTATTTCAGTATGCAATCAGTTAAAACATTAATGAAAATTAAATATTTAGTAGTTTTCAAGCTTCTAATTCGGTATACCATCTAAACGTTTTAAAAGTTTTAAACAGATTTGGCATTTACCTTCATTTTGTTGATTACAAAACTTTTTTTGTTGTTATTGTACATAGGGGAGGTGAAATAGGTTTGTTTCGAGACTTGTGTTCCACTTATCATGATTATGTCCCTTTATATCGTGAACAGCCTACCGATGGGACAATAAAGGTAGTGCTACGTTTTCCACAAGGACTTTTTAGAATAATTCTCCAGCATATACTTGTCTCATGCAAGAAAACCCTAAAAACTCCCACCACATAGCCTGATTATCGAAGCCAGAAACTTGCATGCATTGTCGCAATCATAATCCAGTCTCCCCATATCTGAATACAAAGGTTTCCAACTGATGCCACCAGTGGATTCAAACCTTAGCTCTCCTGAACGCTAATTGCTCACGTTGCCACGAGACGGGCAAATACTTAGTATTGATACACATACAAATTAATTGCTTAGTTCCACCTATAATTCACATTCATTTTATTTTAAAATATGTTTAAATTCATCTGTATTATTTCTAAGATGATGTATAAATACAGGCTAGAAAAACTTTACTTGGAAAGGGGCTGTCTGGAGAAACTGAGTACATTATTAGTTAAAAGATCTTTAAGAGAGTGGTAATCAAATTTTTATCTTTGTCCCACCCACCTTTTCTTATCAAGACTAAATTTTGGCGCGTTCAAAAATTTTTTTCTCATTTTATATCATAGATTTCAGTTTGTTTAATTTTAGCAATGCAACTATTCTTAAAATTAAATTTTAAGAATTCAGAATATTGTTATATAGAATATTTAAATGTGAAAACTAATAACAAACATTTAATTTTTACTGTAAAAATTAATCAAATATTTTAATACATCAGTTATCAATGAAATGGGTTGCCTTTTTTTAAACATTGTTTTTCCCCATCTAGTATATAACCAGAAAGTTATTTTTATTTTTTATACAGAAGTCTTTTGTTTCGACTTATAATTTGACGGTTTTAAGAAAACAGCAATACCTTATCGATCTGAAACTAATTATTAGTAATTTTGCAGATTATATTTAATGCCTGTGTTCATCAAATTTTTCTTCGATATATTTTTTTGTTAATTTTTCATTTCCTTGAGATTATTTAATTTTTATCTGAAACACTTTGCTTTCTCCTTTCAATGTACTCGGTCCCTCCTTTCAACGTACCAACATGGAGATCGCGTCATACTATTTTAAGAACCACTGCCTAAAGAGAAATGCTAATCTTTGAGGAAAGCGTTGTGCATTTTTCTGCTTACTCTGCTGTTGAACTTTATATTTTCCAGTCATATTTTTAACAATAAAAAATAGTCATTGCAAGTGACATGTTTCTAAAAAGTGAAACCTTAATTAATAGTACTTGCTGAGATGTAAAAATAACTTCAGAAGATGTCAAACAAAATAAAAGCAGTAATATCACAAATGCATAAATTTTTAAAAAGTAAACATTTGAATCCTTAAATTCTTGTGAAGAAGCGTTGAACTATTTTCATTCTTTTGTTGCAAAACATCTTATCTAAAGCATAGAATTACTTCAAAACATAATTCATTGTCAAATAAATATTTGCTATATTTAAAAGGTAACGAATTATGGACAATATGAATATTTTGATAAGTTGTCATTGTTGACATAACTAATTTTATAGCGTGTTGCTTTTCATTTGACCACTTTCTTTAGTTTAAATAATGCTTTTAAATAGCTATTAGAAGTGTTATGTTAAACATAAATTTAATTGTAAAATTCCACTTTGAATGTCATTAAATAATTAATGTTCATAAAGAAGTAAAAAATAAATAAATAAGAAAGGAATAATTTATCTACACTTATTCTGAATAACAAAGATTCCAATAGCCAAGAAAACCTGAAAAACTTACAAACAGCTTAGAAAAACTTATTAAAGAATTGGGAAATTAATTTGAAAAGCATACCTTATAGAATGCAGAAATTCTTTGCGAAATTAACTAGTAAGGAACACTAAATTCTTAAATTAATTTTTAATCTTAAAGAGTTAAAATTTAATTTAAGAATTAAATATTATAAATTACTAATTAAGAATTAAATATTATAATCTTTAGCTCGTCATATTAAATATCACGGAACTATTTATAAAAAACTATGCGAAATTTATTTTTAAATGAAATCAAATTATAAAAGTTAGTAAACAGTTGATTCAATTATATTAAAACTGCGTATCACTGACACAGTTTCTGTCTCGATTAAATTATCTTCCTCTGTATGGTAATGGCTGAGCGTATTACTTTATTATGTTTGTTTATGTCCTTGTTTTTCAAGGTCAACATAATCTTTCAGGTTCGTGGAATATGGAATTGTTGATTTATTGAGTACGGTCTGCCACAATTCCTCGTATACTTGTCTGGCTCTGACGTGCTTATATATTGAAGTTTGATATTTAACTTTCTCCAGTTTATTTACTTTGTCACGTCTCGTTATTTCAAATGCCAATCTTATATTTTGTTGTTCCTTTTTCCCGATAAATAACTTTGAATCTAAACTGCATAATACTATTTTGCATTCGTTGGATAACTTCTATGCTCTCTTTATTTTTATTCTGAAAAACTAGATTCGTTTATTTTGATATTTTAACACCCACATTCGCAGATATATGTAAATTCTAAACTCTGGAGAATTGTGTTTAGAATTCTATATTCTTCTTGTAGTTTAATATTTCCATTTCATTTTATGTATAAATTACGTTTATTTTGCTTAGATATTTACATATATACTATATGCGGAAGTCGTATTTAAAAAAAGTTGGGAAAGTCGTATTTAAAAAAAACTGTGAAAGTCGTATTTAAAAGAAAACTGTGAAAGTCGTATTTAAGAACATATTATTTCAGATGTAAAAATACCTTAAGTATCGATTATAATATATTTCTTATTTTATATTATAATATATTTAATTATTTATAATATATTATTAATATATAATATAATATATTTATTTTCTTTATTATAACTTAAATAGGGAAAATGACTTTATCAATCAGATTAACTGAGCAAGATGCAGGAAACTAAAATAATTATAGAATTTAATACATACACTTTAAAAATATTTATCGAAATTAAATTTTGTCCCTTAATTTTGTTTTTGTATTTATAATTATTTATAAATATATGGGGATCTGCATAATATTATAAAATAAATATGCAATAAAAATGAAATAATATAAATATGAAAAAATGTGAAATAAATATGAAATAAAAATGCTTTGATATTTATATTTGTATCAATAAAAATCTGCTATCAAATAATTAAAATTTTTGAATATCTGTATTATTTATTAAGCATTGTACTTTAACTTTGTGCATAAATTATAAAAAAGATCTCCTAGATCTTTTTAAATATTAAAAGAAAACAGAGCAATAAAAAAATTTATCCATTGTTTTTCCAATCTTATTTACCCCTAAAAACCGTAAAAATTATTATTAACTATTACATATTATGATAAATTGTTTTCCAATTATGGGCATTTTAAACTGAAGTTATTCGCCTCTAGAAAAGGCATATATATAGCAACTTCATCATCCAAATGGAACATTAACCGCTACATTATGCCACCATAATTTAACAAGAATACCTCCTGGAATAACATGTAGTGGATCCTCTTCGAACCCAAATAAACGATTTTCTGGCTTACGTATATATTGAGCTCATTCGCTGCGCAGACACATGAGCGTTTGGTTCGGCATTGCTTGCCCATTTCCAACCAAGCAATGACCCAAGTTAGAAATTTATTATTAAGCAATATTAAGAAATTAAATAGAACAATACAGACAAGAATCGACTTGCAAAATTTCCCTATATGTTAAAAAATAGGCTCATTGGTCAATGAATTAGAATGCCTTGAATATTTTAAACATGCTCTACATGTCAATTTGACAAGAGCCGAGTAGAATGGGGAAAACGAGAGATCTTTCACCGAGCAGAAAAATGATTTATTGTTTGGGCCTGTTTTGCAGAAATCACGATTGCCAATACAGAAGAAAGATTTCGCGAAAACTACGTTTACGTAGGCGTTTAAAAGGCTACTAACAGAATACATGGCGCTTGTCCAAACTGTGGGTCGAAAACAATTAATCAAGACCTTTGTCGGCGTCTGTTGTCGAATTTCGAATCGTAACAATCTCAGTCCTGAAATCCAACTTGCTATCCATCAGGCCGCACTGGCCCTCTATATTTATAATATTAATTCATACAGTTCGTATTATACAATCTGAGTATTTTCTACGTACAAAAGCATTTGTATAGAAAAATAAACTGCCTCTGTGGACTCAATGGTGCCTTTCTTTTTCTTCAGCTACTTTAATGCGGGTGAATTATGAGATTTTAGTTGGGTTTTGTTCAAAATATCCTCCCATCTTGTTAGCTGAACGCTTAAACAAACTCACGATGTTTTGATTACTATTAATCACAACGTAACTCACGCACCAAGAACAAACGGAAATAAAACCAAAGAAAAATCCCGAAGTTCACGAGTTTTGTTTTCCTCCAGCAACGTGATATTAAAGAATCACGAATGGTACTCCTTCTCGTAGCGTCACCCGCAGAGATGCTATGCGAAATCCACACGTTTCTGTGAAGTGGCATCAAAAAGAAATGTACAAGTTCAAGTAAAGAGTTAATAACATAGATAAATATCATCACTTTCTCAAATTACATACTGGTGCTTCTTTAAATCATGAGCTCGCTTTTTTGCCAAGATAGTAACATTAGTTTTTTTCATTGAGAAATGATGGCATGGCTTTATTGTTAATATATGGATGTGCTCTAGGTGTATGTTCGACAAGGTAACATTTTCTTAAATGGAAGTAATAGTTTTACATTGCAGCTTTTTATTGACCTTGTTTATTGTTTATTTAATTTTACACCCCAATTCAAAAAACATCGACTACATTACATATATACAAAACATTAAACAAAAAACAACTTTTGCTATGCATTTATGTTGAAATATCAATGCTTTCCTCATTTAAAAGTATTTTATCTTTTTAATTTTTTAAATCACTTCAGGGAAGAACATTTTATAAATTGTCAATCTTTTTAGAATCTCCTTATTGGAGAAATTTTTTTTATTATGTTTCACCCACCTCGTATCCACAACAATTCAGAGAACCAAGAAAATTTATTTATTATTTTTTAACACATTAAATATACAAAAAAAAAAAAAAGTAATATCCACGCGTGTAGCCATTGAATGTTAATTGTAAATTGTAAGTGAAGGAGTTTTATACATTTAAAATATTCCACTGCTTTACATTTTTGACAAATGTTGCAATTTTTGCCATATCGTCTTAAAGAATTTATAGTTCCATTTTCTCAGAATAGTCTTAACATTACATTATTTAAGAACCAGACAATATTACTTAGAATAAAATATGATCGGTGCTGACATATAACATGTTCTTTGTTTTCATTCCTGAAGGATTTTACAGAAAATCCGTTTTATGTTTTAATTTTGTTTTTATTTAAAACATACTATATAATACATATGTGCCAGAGGGTTTAAAAGGGTTGAGATCTACAAAATAGAAAGTAAAGCAGCCAAATAGAACTTTTCAAACAATGAAAATGCAGTAAATATATCTATCTTATACATATTTATTCTGTGTTTCATTCATATGTTAAAATAACCGGACAGATTCAGGTTTAAAATAAATAAAACAGCACATTCCCCTTATTCATTCTGCTAATGAAGGTTCTTCAAATTTATTCTGGTAGAAATGCTGGTCTAAATATGAAAGCTCGGCAACGGCATGTGATGCAGAATCCTTATTAATAAACATTTTGTTCCTTTTAAATGTGTTGTTGATTTATTTTATGTAATATGTATTTTTAATGCTATTTTATGTTTATTATGAACACTCAGCATTTTTGCTTCATAAATCACACTTTGATGTTTCTTTTTCGATTTATTCTTGAAGACATGCACAACTAAATATGAACACTCAGCAACTATAAGTAAACGCTTAATCATCATCATTTTTTTAAATTGATTGTAATTTTCTTTTATTTAATAAGTATTATTAATGCTATTTTATGATTATTTCAAATAGAATATTGTTTTATTTTGTTTATTAAGTCACATTTTGATATTTCATTGAATTTATTCTTGTCTATATGCACACCCAAATGTGAACGATGGTGACAAACATGAAAGCACATACTTCTTATTAATAAACATTTAATTTCTTTTATTTCATTAATATTATGTTCAGTTGCATACTTCGCTTTCGTTCTCAATTAGTAAGACTTTATTGAATATGTAAATCGCGATTAATTTTTACACTGAAAGTCACATTTGGTTTGTTCTAGTCGGCATGCACAACTAAATATGAACGCTCAGCAACTATAGTTAAACGCATAATCATTTTTTTTAATTGATTGTAATTTTCTTTTATTTAATTAATGTTATTAATGCTATTTTATGATTATTGCAAACAAAAAATGTTTTTTGCTTATTAATTGATATTTTGTCGTTTCAGTGAATTTATTAAATTCCTACTATTAGTTCACACTCTCCCTATATATATATATATCTTGTTCAAATTTTCAATCGTTAATAAAATAACTTTTAATTAAATTTAATTAACTAATTTTAGTTTTTTTAGATTTAAGTTGCATTTATCTAGTAATAGATGGCGCCAGATGTAAGAGGAAAATTTCAACTTTATTTGTAAAAGACTTTTCTGCAATATAGTGAAAAAAAAGTAGGAATTGACTTAAATTTTTTTATATTACTTCTTTTTGTCTATAAGCACACCCAAATGTGAACGATGGTGAAAGATATGAAAGCACATACTTCTCATTAATAAACATCTCGTTTCGTTTAAAATGGGTTAGCGAATTTCTTTTATTTCATAAATATTATGTTCGATTACATACTTCGCTTTCGTTCTCAATTAGTAAGACTTTATTGAATTTGTTAAAAATCACAAATCCAATATGAAAATCGCGATTGATTTTTACACTGAAAGTCACATTCGATTTATTCTAGTCGACTTGCACAACTAAATATGAACGCTCAGCAACGAATAATCATTATTATTTTTTTAAATTGATTGTAATTTTCCTTTATTTAATAAATATTAATGCTATTTTATGATTTTGCAAACAAAATATTGTTTTTCTGCTGATTAAGTCACATTTTGACTTTTCATTGAATTTATTTTTGTCTATATGCACAACCAATGATGGTGAAAGACATGAAAGCACATACTTTCATTAATAAACATTTCGTTTTTTTTAAAATGGGTTAGACAATTTCTTTTATTTCATAAATATTATGTTCAATTACATACTTCGCTTTCGTTCTCAATTAGTAAGACTTTATTGGATTTGTTAAAAATCACAAATCCAATATGTAAATCGCGATTGATTTTTACACTGAAAGTCATATTCGATTTATTCTAGTCGACATGCACAACTAAATATGAACGCTCAGCAACGATAAGTAAACACATAATCATCATTATTTTTTAAATTATAATTTTCTTTTATTTAATAAATATTATTAATGCTACTTTATGATTATTGCAAACGAAATGTTGTTTTTTGCCATTGAATTTATTCTTTTCTATATACACACCCAAATGTGAACGGTGGTGTCTGACATGAAAGCACATACTTCTCATTAATAAACATTTCGTTTCTCTTAAAATGGGTTTGCAAATTTCTTTTTATTTCATAAATATTATGTTCAATTATATACTTCGCTTTCGTTCTCAATTAGTAAGACTTTATTGGATTTGTTAAAAATCACAAATCCAATATGTAAATCGCGATTGATTTTTACGCTGTGAAAGTCAATCTCAAAAACAAACAAGTTATAAAGACCATTTAGGACAAAGGTGGATATCCCTTAGACTCAGCTCGTAAATATGCTAACCATTGCCTCGAGCTGCAACTAATTTGTTAATTAATCATAATTTTCCGTTCTTTTTGCTTTAAAATTCCAACGTATCATTCTTTCCTTTGGTGAAAATTATGCTAATTTCAGTTGCTAAAGATGAGATGCGTGGGCTGAAATTACGGAAGTTGACGATAACTAGCAAAAATATATGCATAATTACTTTTTTTTATTGAATTAGAAAATACGTGAAGAGATTGGAAAAAAGATTTATGCCTGTGTTGCTGATTTGTGGTAAAGGGAGTTTTTCATTTAATTTAGTGTTTTAGTAGTATACGCCTTTTATACTAAAATGTGTTGGTAATTATATGCATCCTAATTTATATAATTTTATCAGTTATATATATGTTATTTAATAATCTAGCATGAATTTAAATATAAAGAAGAAAGCTACATACTTGTAATTCTGTAGGATCTTCAAAATATTATTTTAAATTGCTATTCATTAGTGCAATGTGCATTAAATATTTCAAACAGCACATATTCATTAATATATTAATATTTCATAAGTATAATTAAGGAATTATATGCATACTATACTCACTACATGTATGATAATTTCTTTTTATGAGCAAATATAAACCTATTTTCATAATATGTACAGTGACTGTAGAATTTATTATAAAATCGAGAAGACCGAAGTTTTAGTGAAATTAATAACTGAAATTTCCAGCTTCAAGTTTAAATAACGCTGATAATTTATTAGTTAATCTTACCTGATGAGAGAATGAATATTTAAAATGTTGACTTGTGCCTATTAAATTTGAGATTGAAATTGATTGAAATAATCAACTTGTATGATCAATCGCGTGATAATTTCTACTAAATTGCTGGTGCTTTATTATAAATTTAAGTTAGTACCTCATTTTGGCCAAATGAATTGAACATTATGTTCATTTATGACGTAAATGACGTTTCAGAATTAGAAACAAAAGTAGAGAATAGCACCAATAAACCTGTTAAGTGAATGAGTTTCATTGCATAAATTATAACTTCCATCATTAGATTGATGTATAGTAATTAAATGTTGCCATAATATTGTGCAGAATGAAACCTTGAGCTCTTTAAAGGGATTCTGACCCACATAACATATACATTTAGTAAATTCAAACTATTCTAATTTAAAGAAATTGCTGTTAATTATTAAATCCCTAACAATGAAAATAACTAAATCCCTAATAAAAACCCCTTAAAACAAAAAGAATTCTTCGCATAATGGTTTGTTATTTAATAGCTTTGATATTTAAATACTGTAACAAAATCTCTTGACTTTAAAATGTATTTGAAATTGTCAAATATATCAATTGGCATATTTAGATAAGGAGTTCGTTTGATATCTAAGCATTCAATTTATCATTGGCATTTGTATCAGGTATATAAGCAGACTTTATTATCAATAGAACGAGCCCTGATGATGCTGTAGTTTTTTTTTTTTTTCTAGGAAAAACTGAGCATTTTATAGCAATACTATTGCAAGCAATGAATATACTGCGCGTGTTTGAATCATACATAAAATACGCCCTTAAAATTAATGCAAAATACATAGAAACACAATTAATTTAAAAACGACATTCGTTAAAGAACATATTTTGAAAATTATTAACATCAATAAGTCTGTCTATTCATAAAAAATATTTTGAATTAGATGATAAAAAATATATATATATATATATAAAATAAAAAAAGCATAAATTAAATTGGTATATTGCATATAATTATTTATAATACATAATAATACAAAAATATCACACTTAATTATAGAGATTTATAAAATAAAAAAAAACCTTAATTTATGATCTTAATAAATAATTTTTTATTTCGTTTTTCTGTTTCATTAAATAAGAGTTTCTGGCAAATTTCCTGCTGATGATTAATATAAATGCTTGCATTTTCTCAAGTTAATTATTGGATTAAAAAAGGGGAGAAGATCGATAACTTAATTGTTTTATCATTACTTACAACATCCTTAATGCTCGTTAATGTACAATTATCATTATCTGTTTCTTTCTCGGACATTTGTCTTTCGCAGCTTCCGCCTTTTTTATTGATTTTTTCTGCTTCTTGAAACACGAGTTTTTTTCTTTTTAAAAACAACTTAACGAATTTATTTACAAAAAAAAATTCTTTATTTTTAGTGCTCGTCATTCGTTGAGGAATTTTTTTAAATACTAATACGTTTTCATTTGCTTAATTTTTTAAAAAAATATTTCACCATTCTTTTTCATAATTATTTTAATATACGAACTCGATTTTAATCTCATACTACTGTTTTTTCAAATTAAGAAATTTAACATAACGTTTTTGTGGATGTTTTTAAATACACAGTTTATTAACAAGCGTAGAATTTTTGCAGGTGCAATAGTTTGGAATGATGTACTCAAGTTAAAAAATTAAGTTTATAGCGCAGATAAAGATGAAGTACAAAATCACGCAATCTTGCATGATAACAAGACTTGAAGAAAATGTTTGTCAGCCTCGTGTTATTTACTATCCAGTGACTCGCAGAAACATTTCGAATCTTGTTTGCAACAGACTTGTGTTTGTCAACAAATTCGAATGTTTGTATCATTTAAAATTCTTCTTTTATTCTTCGTCAGTTTCCATCTTCAAATTCTAATTATTTTTCTTGCCAACTTTTCCTGCTAAAGTTGAAATTTGTATTTTATTCTAATTTAATGATGATGCTGTATTTTGTTTATCTTGATTTTGAATTTATTTGGTTGTTTTTTTTTTTGATCAATATATGCATCAGATAATCCGTGTAACATTTAAAAGCAAACATCTATGAAAACATTTTTAACCTTAAAACTTTCTCTTCGTTACAATTCTTATCCTTTTTCGCTTTTTTTTTTTTTTTTTATTCATCGTTTATTATTATTAATGTCATTGTTATTGTTCAAAACGCACAGAAATAACAGTTCTTTTTTTTATTCTTCGTCAGTTTCCATCTTCAAATTCTAATAATTGTTCTTGCCAACTTGTGACAAGGTTGAAATTTGTATTTGATTTTAATTTAATGATGTCGCTGTATTTTACTTTCCTTGATTTTGATATTTATTTGGTTATTTATTTTTTGATCAATATATGCACCAGACAATCCTTGTAATATTTAAAAGTAACGCAAACATTTATGAAAGCCTCTTTTCACCTTAAAAACTTTCTCTTTAATAAAATTCTTATCCTTTCGCATTTTTACTCATCATTTATTATTATTATTGTTATTGTCCAAAAGGCACAGAAATAAGAAATTTAAAACGATATTTATGAATTATAATGGGAAGGGGGATTGGAAAGTACTTTATTCATCATTTACGAGTTAGAAAGTTATCGTATTTTTATGCCAGAGGTGAGCTGCTTGTTTCTCTCGCATATAAGTAAAAAAAAATTTCTATGATGGATACAGAACTTCACAAAGAAAACAAATGGAGAACACTTAAGATTGCTTGAGTTATTTGTAAAAGACAACTGAATATTTGTCTTACTTTACTTTTTTTTTCCTATGTCTATCGTTTGTTAGTTTTATCTCATGAGCCATTTGAACTTGGTGATTATTTTCTATTGGAAAGCATCATTACAGTGAGTTGGCATTGTTCGCTAGAAAGGAAAAGGAGGGATATTGCCTGCCAGAACTTGCAGAGATTAATTTTCAGTTTTTAGCCATAATATTCGAGAAAACTAGGAAAACTAAACTAAAATTAGTCCAGTTACCGATATGAGAGTCATAATAAACAACCAAACATACTTGTTTTCCAAAACAATGGCTGTAGAATACACCAACCACGGTAATCAAATCTTGTCGTGCTAGCAAACTAGCATTTATTACCACTGGGTAACGATCGGGGATATTTCTATAAATGTTAATATATGATTTGAATTTTTTTCACTTAAATTTTGCATCTTGTTAAAATGTGTAATATCCCCGTTAATACTTTTACTTAATTTTTACTTACCGTTAATACCTTTACTTACTTTTTTTAATACTGTTAATACTCTTCATTAAATGCTAATTTGTCCCAAAATCTAGGCCTAAACGAATTATTAAATTTTGTCTTTAAGAGCACAAGTGTTCAGTGAAAAATATCAAAAGTGGGAAATTAGAATAATTTAAAGGCCTAAAAAATCCGAACATTTTTATCACTATACTAGCCCTCAAAACAGACTTCACATTTTACTAACCGAATTCAATTTTTTACAGTTGAACTGCATGTAAAAAATAATTATTTAAAGACCCAAAACTATCGAAATCATTACGAATGCAAATCTCCAATATGGAATTAAATATTTATCTCTAAGATTAAATTATTTATTTTTGTTATTATTTAAAATGGATCCATCAAAAAAATTTAAAAATTCTGTTAAAATTTTTAGTTTTATGCAGTTCTATTACGCGAAAATTTGTAATAAATTAAAAAAATTCAAACTAGAGTATCCATTAGTGGTTTGAGAATTAGATAGGAAAACAAGTTGACCAATCTATTAAAACTCTACCACCCATAAAAACATATATATATAGAAGATCAGTAATTCATTATTATAACACTGCATTTGATTTTTTTTTTTTTTAATGAAATTTTTAAATAACATCAGAGAGTCTTGAAATAAATAATGTTGAATGCCCTTCAACTTGCTGAAGATCAATATTCTACAAGCTTCATTAAATTAAAATGATCTTCAAATATCAAAATTTCAAAAATTTGTACCATAACTATAAAATATATTGACGATACTTATAAAAAGAGATATAAATAACCCGAATTGTCAAAATATAATGTAAAAAAAAACATCCAGTTTTCCTTTCATTTTTATATAACCTGATACCTGCTGTTCTGACTCGATATCCAGTACTCCAAAATACCTTCGTCATCTCTAATAGTTTTAAATTGCTGCCCTCTATTTTAACTCTCCTTTTGTAAGTATCTCTTCCTCTTCCTGATGTTCAAGTTTTTTTTAACATGCAAAACTTTATGGCATTATCTTCCTCAAAGAATACCTTATTATTTTTTCTTCCATATATATCCATCCATATTGTGGTTAATTATCTTTCAAATCGGATGACTCAACTCCAAAAACAACCCACCGAACCCTCACTTAACATCCCCTTTCAAATTGAAGAGAAACTCGAGAATCGAGTCATTTGAATTCGCCAACCGCTTTCCCGTTGCTTTCTCTCTCAACAAGAAACAATCACCAGTTTTCCCTGAACGGTCTTCATTTTAATGAACCCAGCAACCGAGAGCTTTCAAAGGCTTCGCAAATTCGCCTCGCTAATAATTGCACCAATGCCAGGGGGAAATATTTACGCAATTTCAGCTCCTGGATTTGTTCCTCCATTATTCCCATGGCGTTTAAGTAGCGACCAACTTATACATAGAGTTGGGGGCAGTTAGCATGAAAGAAGGCTCGCCACATTTTCGTTTAAGAGTGAAGCCAGTGGCTGATTTTTAAGTGGGTGCAGTAGATTGGTGTAACTCTCGGTTAGAATTATCTGAAGAAGTGGATTCGCTATGTACTTACGATTAAGTACCTTAAAAGATGGATTTTTTTTTAATTGCGGTTTTTGTTTCAAATCATTTTTTAAATCAAAAGTATGCATTAAGATCAAAAAGTTTTTATATTGTTTTATTATTTGTTTTCCATTATAGACATTCAAGTGCAAATTTAGTCATTCATATTGCGCACTAGAATCAGAACTTGAATCTCTCCTGGATTTGTTCTGCCATTATTCCCATTCAAATCTTTTTTTTTTTTTAAATCAAAAGTATGCATTGTCAGAATTATGATCAAAAATTTTTTTATTTTGTTTTTTATTTGTTTTTCATTATAGAAATTCAAAAGTGCAAATTTGGTCATCCACATTACACACTAGACTCAGAACTTTAACTCTTTGAAAATCGAAACAATGTTTAACCAATTTTTCCTAATTTGATATAAAGCTTCTAAAAGGTACATCAAAGCAATATTTTAAATCATTTTTTTTTCTAAATCAAGAAAATTAAACTTTTTGGCATGTTAGTATAATTGAGCATAATATTACGTTACGAACAAACATTTTGTTGTAGAAAACAAAAATTTCTTAGTATGCAATTTTGAGAGAGTAAGTAATTGATCTAGTCCCCAATGTTCACATATGTTGATTCAAAAGGTGTATGAATTTTACGTATTATCTAGCAAACATTTCTATTTATTATCTAGCAACAATCTATTTTGATTAAATCAACTTTAAAATGGAATATGTTTTCGGCAATAAATATCATAGATAGTTATACTGCATCCAGGCCGGCATGTCATGGACAAAAGATTTGATGTGTTCTAGTCTGCAATAAAATAGAAAACATAGAATAAAAATATTTTTTCTAATCTTAAAATGTTTATTTTTCATTATTAAACTAAAACTGAATATTTCCTCTAAACCTGAAAATATTTCCAACAAATTAACTAACTCCCTGGCACTACAGTCCACGCTGACTATGGCCTCCCTAACAATACGACTCCAAAGTCGTCTGTATCGAGCTTTGATTTTCAATTTGTGATCTTTAGGTTCTTCACATCCTTTTTCCACTTCATCAATCCATCTCTTTTTTGGCCCTTTCCTTTTTTTTTTCTTTGTCTCTGGCACTTCCCCTTGAAAATCTTCTTTCTGCCTCTGTTATCGTCCATTCTCTCTATATCTTAGCCACTAAATTCTCTTTGTTTTTATATATATTATGGTTTCCTTTTCTCCAATCAATTTTGCAATTTCATGATTGTGACGTCTCCAAACATTACCCTCTCAGATAGGTTCAAATATAGCTCTCAAGATCTTCTTCTCCCAGGTTATAAGATCTCCTGTTTTTGAGTTAAGGTGCAAGTCTCTGACCCATAAAAAACTTTTGGTCTCATTATAGATTTATACACCGGAAATTCGTTTTCCGTGTTATTATTCAGGTCTTATTAATATTTTAAGAGCAAAGAAACTGCGGTTTCCTGTATTTAACCTTTGTATAATCTCTGGCATATCATTATTTTCGGTGATAAATGAACCCAAATATTTAAAATCCATAACTTTTTTTCAAACTTTAATCTCCTCATTTATCTTTAATTCAGTATCTGTATCAGTTCCTCTATAATCCAAGTTCATGTATTTAGTGTTTTTTATTTTCAAACCAATTCCAATTTATATTTTTAAGTGAAATGGTCGTTTAAAAAAACAAGACAAAATTCTGCATCCTTGTTTTAAATAAACATAATGAAATCAGGTTATTCCATCATTCAATCATTCAGCTTTTTAAAATTAAATGTTACCATGCATTTCATATTTACCCTACTCTACACCGTTTTTCTTAATATAAAAATATTGCAGCAAATAAAAGCATTGTAAAATTATCCACTGTATTATTTTTTGCATCTTTTATATACGCGATATATTTAAGAAGAAATGAATATGTAAGGAATATTTTATTCAACATAGCAGAGAAAACTTAAGCAGATAAATATGAAGATTAGTAATTTATATATTATTATGCAAACTTCATTTTCTTTATTCTTCACTACTGTTCCAATGGGTACATTAATAATGCTGATAGTTTAAAAATTTACTTACTGAAGCAATTTTTAAAAACAAAGTATAAAGGATATTTCATTCTTCCTTTGAAATATAAACCCTCCGCTACTGATTCTCAGTACATATGCTACTTAATCATAAAACTGCTGCTCTTAAGAAAGAGATCGAAGAATATAGATTACCTTAATTTTAAACTTTCCAGGTTTCTACGGCGATCTTCCGCAACCTTAATACATTCCAGAATCGTTTCTCTTTTAGCTCCTTGTAATATCGCTATAAATTATGCAGCCAAAAGTCATAAATCGCTCTTCTGAAAGGTTTTTTTGTAGCAGATTCAATATTAACAAGGTTGTTAATCTCTTTTAAGCATAATTAAAGGAGCGGTGAATGGGATAATTTTCTTCAACGCTGGAGAGTTGGATGCTACTAGGTTTCAGAATTCAAGTGGTGTAGTAAATTTAATATGGAATTGGTATCTTTCTTCCATTAGAAAATTTAGAAATCTAATCACAGAAAAGTAAGATTACGTACTCGTATCATAATAGATGAATAATTTTATATTTTGGGGGCACAAGCTGTATGAATTGAGTAAAAAAACATCTTTGTCCTTCCCAATATAATGTAAAAATGTGTGAAATTAATCTATTAAAAATGTATTTGTTGTCCATAAGTCATTTGTAAAATTTTCGTTATTGGGAAAAAAAAATTATATTTTTGTGGCACGTCCTCTATATAGTGAGTATAAAAACAACTTTGTCCTTCACAATATAATGTTCGTAAAAATTTGTGAAATAAATTCATAAAAACAATTGAAATGGACAAATTTATGTGTTCTGCATAAATAATTTGATTTGGGGAATTTTGTTATTGGGGAAAAAATTATATTTTAGGGGCATGTGTTCTATGTTTTGGTATAAAAGTATTTTTTTTGTTAACAACATAATGTCCTTAAAAATTTGTGAAATTAATCCATTAAAAAATTGAATGGAAAAAAATTATGTTTTATGTATAAATCATTTGTAAATTTTGTGTTATTAGGGAAAACTAACCCTGTTTTTTTCTTTCCACTTCTCATTGAAAAATAAAATATATATTTTTCACGCCTCATGTAAGCAGTATCTCTAAAGACTTGTGAAACTGATTCATTAAAAAAGTGAAGTGAAACTGATTGAATGTGAATTAATCAGTTTCATTAAAATAAGCATAACTTTAGAAGTGGTATGGGAATCACTTCTCGGACTTCATGTTTTTAGAAAAAAATTCACTATTTTTTTTTTTCTTTTACTTATTTAAAATATATGCGCTACGGATTGCTGATGAATTTTAGTGTAAAAGTGTAATATTCAATTCAAGTGTATATCAATATTCTTATTACTTTTATCCGATCATTTCTATCACATTCATCACTACAATGTGTTCTATAATTAAATTTGCTGTTTCCAGATTTAAATTTTTGAGTCTTTTAGTTTTGGTACCCCGCATTTTGATGTTTCTATTTGATTTCTATTTTTCAGAATTGTTTACCTGCTTAACTAATACTCCCGTCTAATCACCAAATGAACATTTGAGAATTCCCATAAGGTACTTAAATCAGCATCTATTTTAAAAGTGAGTTGATTTTATTAAGGGAAAAAACTCTCAACTAAAAACGACCGGTTTTTAAACACTTTAAAATTAAAAATAATCAGGACTGTCTTAACAGTCTTTAGGCAGCTTTATGAGTGTAGGTAGGCTGTAAAGAAAAACATTTTCTCCTACACAAATTTTAAAAAGGAGTCAAGTTTCTTATTTTTCTTTATCGAAAATTTTGAACATTGACGTATAAGCCTGTCAAAAACTAAAACGAAACACTGTAAAACTAAAAGTTACTGAAATATGACCTTTCATCTAACTGTCAAACGAAAATCTGCCAAACCGAGAGGAGTGAGAAGAGAAAAGAATTTTGGCAGTTGAGAAACACAATAAAATTTTTTAAAGATGAAGTAAGCTTCCTTGACTGCTTGTATTCTTTTTTGTGGGCTTACAACTGAGACTAGTGGCACAAAGAATGGGAATCTTTGGCAAGTTCGTTCTCTAAAGCCTATTCTCTAGACATGACGGGTCTTTGAGATGAATGCTCACCTTTTATTGCTACAGCCCAGTTTATTAAATTTATTTTTCAAAAGCATTTCGAAGCCAATAGATAGAGGACATTTGTAAAAGGTTATTTGAAGATACTTTTGATTTAATTATGACTATGAAAATTTTCTTAACAGATAAAGAACCACTTGTAAATTTATATAACCTTCTTGGTAGAAAGCATGAGCTTTTCATGAAACATTTTTAGCCAAAAGGCCTGAACTCTAAATAGCTCTCTTGCTCGAAAAGTGACATGACTCAAAAATTTAAATTCGCATTTTATTTCATAAATTAAATGGTTTTGTGTTGATTTATTCAGAAAAAAATATAGCAAAAGTAGTTATTGAATTGTGCCAAATTGGGCCATGTTACAATGCAAGGTCATTGTCTGATTTGTAGTCCAGTGGTAATGCGCGCAGTTGCGTGCAGAAGTGTCTAGATTGAAATTCAATGGCAGCGTACGTTGCAGTCAGTATTGTAGCCCACATCATTCTCAAACTGTATAGGGGTAACTCAGTTCTAGGCACTGGATGTAGTGTAGTAGTAGTAGTCACTACTGTAGGAAACTAGGAGACACAATGGCAATGACAGCGTGTATAAGCGTTTTCACATCGGCAGATAGGTTGTCTTATGAGAGTTTTACGATACGCAAATGCAGGGTAGTTACCCCTAAAAAGCTCCACCTGTGGGAAGTGTCCTCTTCTTCATCACCCGTCTATAGGCTGTTTGTTGCAGATATACTTAAGAAGGAGCATTTTACTTTTTTTTATTACTCTACTGTGACTACTTTTCATAATAATACTTTAATGTGACTTATTATGACATTTTTTTTAATAGCAATTTACAAACTAATTTTTTTTTCCTTTTTCATGTAAAATTAATATTTTCTTACTTATGTCATTTTTCTTGCAAATGTTTGACAGCATTGTTACAAAATAATCATGTCAATGTGTTTTGTAACAATGCTTAAGACAATGCTGCCGAATAGAAACCGGATCTGTTTAGTATGAAAAATAAATTCAGCAATTGCAAATAAATACTATTTATAATTATGACGCTATTATTTCTTCAGATTTTGAATCCTCTTATTAAAATGAGACTTTGGGGATTAAAGCTAAATTCATTCTAGCCTGGAGGATGACTTCAGCCTTTGAAAGGCATTGCAACAATATAAGCATACAATTTATTCAAAGACTGTTGACTGTTTTCACAGAAGAATGGCGGTCTTCGCATTAATTCTTCAAATGCGGAACATTCCTTGGATCTCTCAAATGTTAGAAATCCAAGACTTTATCAATTTTATAAAGAGCTAATTTATTTTTAAAATCAGCTAATGTGATGCATTCATTTACACTTTTCTTTAAATCTCTTTTATACAGAATATTTAAATACTCAGTTCGTTTCGCATTGTTCAAAGAATAAATTCAATTTATATTCGTAATTTTATGCACCTTTACACTTTCACCACACTTTAAAAGATTAAATAATTAACAAATTCTGTACTGCTTATATATTAATGAGACTGGCGCTCTGAGCCACAGGTTTCAGGTTTGAGTCCCGGGGTGCCATGGATGTTTTTAGTGGTTCGGAATCCACTTTAAGCCGTAGGTCCCTGTCTAATATGAGAGTAGAGCGCTGGGTGTAGGGCTGACGACCCTACCTCACAAAAAAGAAAACATCTGTCTCGAAACATCTGCCTGGTGGCCAAGTGACTAGCGCTCTGGCTGTTGGTACCACAGAGGGTCCCTGATGGCCGAAAGGCTAGCTCTCTGGTGCTCGGTCCTACAGGTATCGGGTTCGAATCCCGGATGTGCCATGGATGTTTGTAGTGGTTCAGAATCCACTTTAAACCGTAGGTCCCGGTCTAATAGGATCGTAGAGCGTTGCGGAGGTATTGTTACTCCGTGTCCGTAGCTTATCTTCAAGCTACACGGACCTCCTGTGTAGTGTTAAGTGAGAAACGTCGGTGCAGAGCTTGCCTTAAGGCATCCAAGACAGTTGTCTAACTGTTTGCCAGCTGCATGAGAACAAAAAAAACATTCTTTTTGAATAAGTAAACATTTAAAAATTCCACTTCTATAATTATTTTAAGATATTTCGATACAGTCTTTCTACTTTTTATACTGAAAAATGTAAAATGATTATTTTAAACATTTAAAAACTCCTTGTATAATTATTTTAAAATATTATTGTAGTAGTCTGGATATGCTTCTTAAATTTCCATAAACATTAGTATAGCTAACGTCTCTTTTAATTACAAATACTATTTTATTTAAATTTGAAGAACTTTCACTGTAGCAAGATTTGAATAAATATTTCTCGAAGGAGCTATTTTTCAATTTCTCATTTAACTTTGAATTTATTTTTTCACCCATCTTAAGCATTTATTTGCATGAAATGGGGAAAATTCAAAAGGAAATCGCAAGAGGTGTCTGAGATTAAAACACTCTGTTTGCTTCGCTGTATATTACCTGGTAGATAGAATTTAAATATGATAAGAAATTAATACTTTCTTTTAATAATTGTCTTAAATGTATTTAAATGGAAGATCAGAATGTTTCTTTACATTTTCAAATTTCTCCAGTATTTTTTAAGCACTTTATTCTTGATTGAAAACGGCTTTAAATATATAGAGAAGAGAGAATAATATTTCAGGCGGAGAAGTTTTATTTGCTTAATCTTTTCTTAAAGAAATTTCTTCATTGTGAAAGTGTAAGGAAACACTCTTTTTGAAAGCAGTTCGTCATTAATTATGTCTCTTTCTTAATTGATTATTCGTCATCAAACATCTTGGTTGTGAAAAGGAATAGATTTCTTTCAAATTTAAGAACTTATTAAAGCTCAGAGGGAAATAAAAGCAGTTAAATACATATTAATTTTAATACGGCACAGTGAAAATTTACATTGTGTACAATAACTTCTACTTTTAGTTTTAATGAATTTATTTTTAAAAGTGAAAACTTGAATCAAACCTTCATTTTGCGATTATTTGCAAATAAATACCAAATGAATATCGCTTTTATTTTTCTACTTTATGCATTTTGATTGGAATTGATTATTTTTATTTGGAAGGAATTTTTCCTTTTAGATGTTTTCCACAAATAAATTGCAATTTACATATTTCTCGATTCTCATTAAAAGAAATGAAATACGCAGCTATTTTATTAAAAGATATTTTTCTTAAAATAATATAAATAAATTCATTACAAAATATTTATAATAAATTATTAAATATATGATAGTAATAAATACATGCTATATAAATAAGTACATAATCTCTGTAATTGAGTTCTTTTGTTTATTTTATATCATTTATAAAAAAAAGAAACAGATAATCCAATGATTACAAATTCTTTACATTCATAAGACCCTGACTTCAAATCGGTTACGGTAAATGATTTCAAGTTTTTTTATTCTATGACAAAAAGAACATTAAAGAAATTTTCATGTCCTTACAGTGGTTAATTTTTCATGTCTCCTGGTTAAATCTACTAGTTTATATGCTCAGTTAAATGAATGCCACGTCCAGTGATAATCAGTCTCCCTGGTTAAATCTACTAGTTTACATGCTCAGTTAAATTAATGCATGTCCAAGTGATTAAAAAGTTAGCGTTAGAGTAATATGGTGAAAAATGAATTTAGTCTATAAGTCACACAAAAATTGTATACTTATTCTGGTCATAGATCTGTAACACTGTAAGATATCTCTTAAAAATAGAGACGAAAAAAAAATAGAGAATATTGCTTGCACTAATAATTTAATGAAAAATTGATAATTTTCGGCGACAAAATCAAGGATTTCAATTTTTATATTGCATTTCTTCTTTTTTGGTAGATAGTCTTTCATTGCTTGTATATTACTTTAAAACTTATTTATAGAAAGTATCTCTTCAGTAATGACCTTCATAATTGTGAACATCTTTTCTGCAAAATATATAAAAGCTAGTTTTAATGGGAAATTTTTTTATACCAGATAAATATAATATAAAGTTACATCCAAATCATACATGGAATAAGTATTATTTTTATAATATTTTTAACAATTTTTATACGTCTATTTAACCTCCTTTGGCCTTTGGTACCAAAGGCTTCAGGTTCCAATCCTGGCAGTGGCATTGTTGTTTGTTAGTGGTTCGGAATCCACGTTAAACTGTAGGTCCAGGTCTAATTCGCCTAAAGTGTGCAAAAAATGACCGTAGAGCGACAAACCAAACATCTGTTTAACCTCTTATTGGATCATCACTCCCACGATGTATACGTAAAAACTACTTTGTTTATTGAAAGTTTTATCTATTATTTGATTTTTGTTTAAATTCATTGTAAAACGAATTATTTTGGCATAAGATTATCACAATCATTCTGTTATTTAGTTATTAATTTCCTACATTTGTTTCAATAAAAAAAACTGTAAGCCATGAAGTATTTCTGATTTCTCGAAGTATTTAATGATTGAGGAAGTTCATTTCTCTTTGCTCAAAGATTTCGCCTCAAAAATTCTCATATCGTGCAAGAAATTTTCCTTTATATTTAAGGCTACTGTCGTTCAATATACTTCCTAGCAAGTTTTTGAATAAAGAATTTCTAACATATATCTCATCGTTAGGAAAATTAAATACCGCCCAAAAGAGTTACGAATATCATATATATCAGTATTTATAAATGATGGGTTGAGTTGGTTGATATAAATTGAAATGTTAGGGGTTATTGATAGATAACAAAAAATGTTTTCAAAATTCCAGTCCATTTAAATATGATGTTTAATGTTTCATTATTAAATAAAAATTTGGGCTAAGAAATGTTTTTGCAAAATATATTTTTGCGCATTTGTTGGTTTTTTTGCAGGATTAACATAAAAAAATCATTTCAATCAGATTCTATGTTATATGCTATTTCAGAATTCTATGTTATATATATATTTTTTAATTATGCAATTTTTTTTTTTTTAATTTATCTTGAAGATGAAAATATAAGCATTAAAAATTATAAAATTTTATAAAAACAATTTAAAAGTTGTTTGGGAAATTCAGCAAAAATACTACAAATTCAGAGACGAGAATTAAATTAATTAAAGATAAAATATTTAATTGAGAAATAATCGATTTTAGGATCTTGGAACGAAACTCTAACTTGTAAAAACGTAACTAAATTTTGCAAATATTTCTTCATTCTAAATAACAAAAAAAAAAAAAAAAAAAAAAAAATGAAGAAGAAAACTATTTTTTTAAATTATTAATTTACACATATTTTTTTATCATATGTTCTATTATAATATATTTATCGAATGTAAATATTTATTGTATTTTCTGTTATTACTATGCGAATGTAAAAATTCTAGCTACCATAAAACACTCAAATATTTCATATAAATACAACGTAATTCTTTTTTTTTTTTTCATAAGTTATATTAATCTCTGTTTCCTATATTTGCATTTGCAATGTATTTTAACATATTTCCTTCTCTGTTAATCAGTACACACGTGTCGTATATACATATATCTAGAAGATGAAAATACGAGTACGAGTCAAATATATTATATTGATTTAAATATGCATAATTGGGGACTATATTGACGTTTGATTCTAAAGTTCAATGAATACGCAATAGCCAGTGAAAGCATATCGGTTTTCCTATTATCCAAATGTGCTCACAATAATTATTCCAAATGTAAAAATATCATTTCACCAAGCTAAATGACGCCTCCCTATTCGTGTATTATCTATTGTCATCTACAAATGGTACGCCAAATGTTGACAGTCAAACATTTTTTCATCTCAAATCCGTATAAAATCAATATCAGTATTTGCAATCTTTTCAAATATATGCATGTTCTTCCTTTATCAATATATATATATTTTACTCGTACATATTTCCACCAAATATTTTTAAACGCCTTTAACGTGACGTTTGAGATTAAATTTTAGCCGAATTATTTTTAATTTTTTTAGAATGATTGCATATAAATATTGTTCTTGACCCAAACCAAATCATACATTTTATGTTTATGGATTTTGTATTGCTTTTACAAATGGGGAATCAAAAACTTTCCTCTTAGATTCTTTTAAAAATCATTAATTCACGCTTATTTCAAAACAATCATCAATGCACGTTTTTTTTTTTTTTTTTAAGGAATATATTTTTCTTCAAAAGAATTGCTTATTATTATAATTTTCAATATTAATTAGTTGCCAGTATTCTTTAATATATCCACGTCACAGTTGATCAATTACATATACAATTGGTGCATCAGAAACTTTCCTCCCAGATTCTTTTGAAAATCTCTAATGCAAATTCTCTCTAATTTCAAAACAATCATCAATGCACGCTTTTTTAAGGAATATGTTTTTCTTCAAATGAATTGCTTATTATTATTATTTTCACTATTAGTATTTGCCAATAGTCCCCACTAAATCAGTCAGTCAGTTGAACAATTACTTCTAAGTCAATCAATCACATATTTTATGCACACATATTTCAATCAAATGTTTTTGTAAGTGACTTTACCTTGAAATATGATAAAAAATTTAAATTAATTCGCAATAAAAAAATGATGATAGATCTGTCTGCATATTATTCCAGTTTATTTATAATAATTTTTTTTGAATAGTAAACATTTTTTACCGTCTTAATCATGCTTATGTGCATCAGGTATTTCCAATCGCAAATGGCACATAAAATTTTGACGCGCTACTTTTTTATCCCAAATCCCAGTAAAAATCGCCAATTGACTGTCTTTTCCAAACATAGCCTTGAGTCACTGCAGCATTTGGTCTCGAATTCTTGGGTGCTTACTCCACCAGGAGCATTGAACCGAACACGAAAGAAGGGTATAGGAGGGAGGGAGGAATTTTGCTGGTAGATAATTACCCTAAGAGGAAGGACCCGATGGGTTGCTACCTTTTCGTGTTACATCATTTCAAAACGTCCAAGCGGTAATCATGTTGTTTCGGTTTGAAGGCAACTTATTGGTCAAAACTAACGAAATCGCGTCAGGAATCTGTGATGATGCTCATGAGATCACAGATAATTTCCTAACATAAAAATCTTGAAGGGTAGTCTACCATGACGTACTTTTCAAAAAAGATAAGGACTTAGTCCAGGCTTTAGATCTTGGAGTTTGATTAAATCGTGAGTCCTACAGATGTGTTAGTTTTATAGATTTGTCAAATATTCAAGCTTCTTGACTGCTTGATGAATAAATTTGTGTTTCCAAAGCGAAAACTTTTGAAACTGATAAATTTTCAGTGTTTTAACTGTAAATTATTTCAACATTGTTTTTGAGAGATTATATTACTATCATTTAATTCGTCTTTTGTCTTTCAATGTCAATATCACCATAATCACATTTTATAATAAAAAATTTAATTTTTATTTAGGAAGATTCTGTCTATTGTTAAATACCCTACTAGCCATTGAAATTCTTACACCATGAAAAACGGTATGCAAAACGCACGACATTAAAAAAAAAAAAAAATAAACAACAAATAATTAGTTTTAAACAAGCAAATATACAAATGATTAGCATTCCAACGCATACTTTAAGGTAGGAGTAATGTCACTATAATCTGCATAAAAATATTATTATAAAGCGGATTTTTTTTTTTCTCCTACGGAAATCGCATTAGTATGTTTATTGTTTATGTAAAAGTTTTGTTATGCTGTGTGTCAGCTGGAGGAATGTCTACATTACCTATCTGATTTAATCACGCTATATCGTTTTCTACAGGAACTGTGGTTTATCGTTTCACTATCATTCTTTTATTCGCCGTTTATTGTTCCCATGACTGTTATGAGAATATGATTCGAGAAGGGCCATACAGAACGCCGTGCAGGATACAGGTGACTCCCGATTACTAACATTCCAGAGGACAGGATATTGTTAGCTCGAATTTGTGATATCCTACTGCCGATTCATGTACTATGAGTCAGGAATTTGGATTGTCAACTGAACAACAAGTGCCAGTAAATGCAGTATTACAAAATCTACAGCACCATGTATTGCCTATAGCGCAGCCATTGTTACGACTGCAATATAGACAATACATGGTAAACAAGAAACAAACGCGCTACAATGATGATTTCAATGACTAGCATTGAAGCAGGAATGGGCCAAGGTGCATTTTCAGACGAATCCGGCTTCTTGTTGAAGGAACAGCTACCCTGGCCAATCCTTCTCCAGATCTATCATCAATTTGTATGGGAAATTGTTTCTGTGAGAATAGGGCACTCCCCAACCATTATGATTGATAAACTCTGCCATAGATGTGAATGCTGTATTAGTGTGAGTCATCTAATCTCAGTTCGACTCAATACTCAGCAGGATTAATCAGCTGCTATGAATACTAATTTCTGCATGTTTTGTACCTCTAAATTAACCGTATATTTAACCATATCTTTCTTCCATTATACTGTATGTATATAATAAATATGGTTCAGCTAGCAATTTCAATGGACAGCAATGTATATATGTGGAATTTTCATAATAAAAAGATTTAGTGAAATTATTCATTCAAAATATTATAACAATATTCGTAAGACGATTTTATTTTCTGTGTGCAATAAAAATAATATGAAACTTCAAATCTAACCGAATTAAAAATTACAGTTTCAAATTTTTCATTATTTAAATAAACTAAGCTTTTGAAGCTTACAAATTGGTTTTTTTCACGAAAATATATTTTTCTGATGACACAAATCAACTTTTGAGGGCTTAAAATTTCATTCCAAATATTTTATAGAACTGTTTCAAGTTATTAGAAAGCATTTTTTTTATTTTATATTTCTGCGTTACGGGAGAATTGCCGTCAAATTTTAAATTATGTGCATCCTAACAAAAATAGCAATAAATGCATATTTAATACTATAAAGGATTTATTTTTCTTTATTACTGTACATAATAAGTATCATTTGCTAAGATATTTTAAAGTAAACGAATATTTTTGAAACTCCATTGATATTTTTAAAGAAAGTTATTAATAAAAATTTTAATTATAGAATATATCATCGTTCAAAAATGGTAAATTTTATGTATTAAATTAAAATTAATGTTTTAAATATGTATTCATAAATCAGCATTCATTATATATAATAATAAATATGTACTTATAAATTAATAATCATTATAGTTAATAATAAATATGCACTCATGAATTAGTAATCATTATAGGTAATTATAAATATGCACTCATAAATTAGTAATCATTATATGTAATTATAAATATGCACTCATAAATTAGTAATCATTATAGGTAATTATAAATATGCACCTCATAAATTAGTAATCATTATAGGTAATTATAAATATGCACTCATAAATTAGTAATCATTATATGTAATAATAAATATAATCATAAATATGTCATATTAGTAATCATAAAGTCATATGTACTCATAAATTAGTAATAAAATATGTAATCATTATAGTACTCATAAATTAGAAATGTACTCAAATGTAATCATTATAGGAAATCAAATGTATCAAACTGCAGTATGGAATCGTTCAAACATTCTTCATATTATGCATAGAAATAATCCAGAAATTATTTTCGAAAACGAAAATGTCACTTTCGCAATTTACCTGAGCATTTCCAACAGCTGCTTTTTATTCACCCCAGTTCTATTCATCTAGAGAATCAGGAAGACCTAACCTTTATACAGCTGACCTATTGATGAATGACCTTGCTTATTTGAGTGCTTCCGCATTCGGAATTAGACTAGGAAGAGTGACTATGAGTAGGAGTAGTTGGTTATTGTGCCTCTATTGATTGCACAATATTTTGTATAGTTTCCCACTTAATTTTGTCGCTGAGTGTGTGCAATTTTCTAATACGCAAAGGACAAAAAATGAACGCAATTTCGTTTACCTTGAGAATAGTCCAATTTGAATAGTCCAATGGATAGGTCCAAATTACCTATCCAATTTTTGATAGATAAATTTGTATTGATGAAATACAAATAACATTTATCTTGGTGACTATAGGGATTATTTTGATTAATGTGAACAATAACGAACTTTTTTATGATGAAAATTTATTTTCAATGTCAATTTGAATTACCTTTATTAATGTTTAGCACAATAAGTAGACTTCAACCAATACAATTTAATACTAAGATGATTGGTAACTTCAGTCGTACTCGTAAACTATTTTTGCCCAAAATTTTTTATCTACAAAATGGTCACTTGGGGCATAATAATTTATTGAATATTTTTAAATATCCATTCAAAATATGAAGACTTAGAATTATTTGCAATATATTATTATTTTTAGACCATTGTTATCAATTATCATTTTATTTTTGTTATAGAAACTTACATTTTCTTACAATTTCGAAATTAGAAAAATTTTTTGAAATTTGACATACAATTTCTTTTGCACGTCAAAAAAAAAAAAACGTTTCGAAAACGAAAAAACGTGCAATTTTTTTTTATACATCAAAATCATCAATTTTGCTGTACAATATTTTTCAGGAGAAAAATACAGATGTTTACATTATTCAGTCAGTTTTGAACTTTTCTGTTTAAGATATTAAAGATATTTAACTTTATTATTGTTTTCAATAAAATTACTTGTAATTATTTATTGTAATACTCCAAATATCGATTTTTACTGATCAATTATATATTACTGATTCGATATTTAAAATGAATTCTTCTAAGGTTAATTTTTATACAATTTCAAAATCTCTTTTCCCCCAGCTGTGCATCAAATTTTGCATCATTTAAATGTCTCAATAAATGCATGTCATGAAGCGTAAAAGTATCCACAAAGAATTTTGTACTTTGCTTTTGTAATTTTTTTGTGCTTTTGTATCTAGAAACCATTTTAACTTTTTGCTACATTAAAAGAAAGCAATTTTCTTTCCCGCCCTTTAACCATTGCCAAGGAAGAAATGATGTTGGACTGCATCTGCTCCTGAATGCCGATTAGATTCGCATTCCTATTTCCTATCGAATGAAATAATATAGAACTGACGATACGAAAAGTCCCAAGAGAACGTATCTTTCCCCTTCGTTCGAAATTTTATTTTGAAGGAAGTAAATGTAACGCTAAGCATTTGTTAAGAATTGATGAAAATCTCTACAATGCATTAAATGTAATGTAAAATAAGTTTTTACATTGATCTGATTTTGTAATTTAAAATTATAAGTTACGAAATAATTGATAATAATTATAAATAATAGTTTATCGTTGTTAAATCGGTAATTAAATTTTCAAGTTTCAAATAACCTAAAATATGATGTATTCTTGTAAAATTAGTATGTAGGCAGATGTAAATATTGTTAAAAATAAATAAATATAAAAATGTAGATTATACTTATTATTTAACAGCGGGAATAATTTAATATGATTTTTGTTGCGTGTTGCAATAGCTGCAAAAATTCTTCTACTTTTCTACCATTCCAATCTTCGATTTCTCCTCCGTTTTCGGATCAGCTTACTAATTATGTAATTGATAATTAATCTAAATAATAGTTGTTAAATTTTATCGTTTTTAAATCGGTAATTAAATTTTCAAATTTTAAATTAAACGTTAAATATGATATATTCTTGTAAAATCAATGTATAAGCAAATAAAAATTAAGTATTATCTGCATTTTATAACCGTGGTAATAACCAATTTAATATTATTTGTGTTGCGTTTTTGTGATAGCTGCAAAAAAATTCGTCTGTTTTCTAGCATTCCAATCTTCGATTTCTCCTCCGTTTTCGGATCAGCTTACTAATTTTGTAATTGACAATTAATCTAAATAATAGTTGTTAAATTTTATCGTTTTTAAATTGATTGTTAAATCTGTAATTAAATTTTCAAATTTTAAATAACCTAAATTATGATATATTCTTGTAAAATTAATATATAGTAGCAAATGTAACATATTCTTAAAAATAAATAAATAATAAGTATAATCTGCATTTTATAACCGCGGTAATGACCAATTTAATATGATTTGTGTTTTGCGTTTTGTAGTAGCTGGCAAAAATTCGTTTGCTTTTTATAGTATCTCTAGTCTTCAATTTCTTCTCCCTTTTTCAGATCAGTTTACTAATTTTGCCTGCAATAAATCTTTAGATGCTACTTATATAAGAAGAAGAAACGTTACTGTTAAGGAGAATCGTAGTGAGCTGAGAATTCATTACAATTTGAAGCTATTCCATTAATTTTTTCTATTTTTATGCGATGGTTGATTTGAACAGACATCGTATCTGTTGAATGTTATATTGTTGTTAAAAGCATTATATTTCAAATAAAATACAGGGGGAGGCTGAATTATTTCTTCTGAGTAACGATTTGCTGGTGAATGTTACCTCGTAATTTCGTTATCTTTCGTTGGGCCGCTATGATTCCTAATTACTTTCACCGCTGGTTTCAAATATCTAAATAGATTGGATCTGTTATTGAAATATATGTGGTTTCATTACTATGAAATGAGAATAGTCTTGGAGTTAAGATTCGTATAATGTTTCACAAGTAATTATTTGAAAGAAATACCAATAAGAATATTAAGGGACCGAAGAAAATTCCTGTGTTTGAGACAGTTAAATTTTCAACAGAATAATACCCTAATGGCCTTTAAAACCGTTGCACCAAAAAAGAAATCAAATAGTGGAATCATTTATTGTATGCATTCAGAATGATGGAAAGAATAGAGGAAATTAAATTTACAGGTAATTTTAAAGGTACAGTGGATTAGCACCGCTTCTGGCAACAATAACAACTCTACCCGGCTTGGCATCGAGTCGAACAGAGTTTGGATGCCAGACACGAGTGCAGCATTTCATTAGGTTTTTAATTATATGGCAGATTTCATCAATCGTAAATGGCTGGCGAGCGTTGGCGGGCCAGTCTCGAAACCATTTCACAGACGTTCTCAAGGGATAGATATAGAGAAGGTATTGGCCAGGGTAGCTGTTGAATAACCCCTGTATCGAGGATTGTTAGAACTAAAAGATGACATGCTGTCATGTGTATTCTTGTTGTAAGATAGCATGATGAAATGGGCATGGACATTAACACATTAGAAATGAAACAGTGTCTGTCCAAATCAAAACTATAGAACGCGGGTGACTGGAGCCGTGTATCCCATGGCACTCTATACCATCAATCCAAGTGCTTGGCTTATACGGCGATAACGAATACAAACTAGCAATGATCGTTTTTCTCGGCGCCTCCACTCATGGTTACCACGATTCTATATGCAGAACAGGAATTCATCTGGAAAGACGATTTTACACCATTCCTGCTTCCATGTTAAATCGTTGCACGCGCCATTGTAGGACACCTACGTTTCTGTTGCCACAGTGCTGAAAATTTGCTGACAACGCTGCACCAGTTGACACGTGTTCTCGCATACAACTCAAGTTCCTGACTTACGGTACGTGAAGTGGCTAAAGTTTCCACAAGATCGTGTGGATAACATATCAATCTGTTAGTGTTAGTGATCTGAAGCCTCTGAAATACTTCATAGCGCTCTGTATTACTCTCCTGTACAAGGTCAAATCATTAATTCCATGTTCTCATGGCACCTTGATAATCTCATTGGGTAATTTGTGACATCGATGTGAGACTCTTTAAGCACGTTATCACAATCTCTATCGAGTCTCTCCATTTCGAAAAGCAGTAACTACGTCTTCTTCAGCCAATGCCCGTCCGTGGCCTCTCGTCCATTCGACTCCATGACGTCCAGTAAAGATTTGCCATCCCTTCATAGCTTTTGTTATGGTCGACATCGTCAAGTGGACTGCAAGATGGGAGGTGGTCTGCAATTCCGTTAGGCGGAGCAAAGTTGGCGAGTCAGCCACCACGATGGGGTTAAGATGCTCTTGTAATTAGTCGTGCCCTGTAGCCATTCGGAAGGTGGCAATCGCGACTCATAGGAAGGTCCTATATGCAGTAACCGCAACGGACATCACCAGTAGATCCAAATCTGAGCCCTCCTATATGTTACCCGCGCACGTTATCACTGGATCACGAGTCGGGTGATAGCAATATTCATTCTTATTTTGGTGAGCATGCTTTCAAATACAAATCATTTGCATATCACTAGCATGCATTATTAAATTTTATTTAAATTTGCATTTGAAACACCTGCTAGCTTCATGGTGTAACAGTATTAATGGTCAGCAGTGTATTTCAGAAAGTAGTGCTTTTAAAATTACTTTTAGGCACACTTAATAATTTAATCAAATTGTCTTTTAATCTGCAAGACAATTTTTAGCTTCATTTAGCTTTTATTTTATTTCATTTTGAAATTTCTTCCTTGCTTTTACGGTATTTAAACATTGCTACTTGTTTTGTTACATCGATGTAATATATTGTTGACACAAATAAATATGTAGAATTAATACATGTATATGTAGAATTTTACGCTATTTTAATTTAATTTTGCTGAAAAATACAAAGAGAAAAAATTCTTTTTAATTTGTATTAATTTTAAAGTAAAAAAAATAACATTCTATAGTTAAAAAGTTTCAGAATAAACATATTAATTTCAGAATAAAAATAATATTGTCCTCGTTAAAAGAAACTATTCGAAAATTAATTTAATTTTCCATTTCTGTATTATTTGTAAAAATAAGGTTAATGATTTCCAAGAAATTGTTCATTTAAATTTGATAAATTAATCATGAAGTGATAATGATCACAATTTAATTAATGCATGACAATTTAAAAAAAAAAATCTTACATTGAAATAAAAATTCTTAGAATTCTGCGCTTAAAAAATAAAATACAATATCATTAAGATATTTGTATGACATGTTACAGAAAAGTAATCATTCTATGTTTTAAAAATAGTTTCTGGCTGATTTTAAATCTACGTACAATTTTATTCCAAAGCAATAATGAAATATTGTGACAGCTGTTTTTGAAATCCAATCATGAAAATGAGGTTTTTGTGATTATAAAGTTGGAAGAGAACATTGATAAAAAAAAAAAAAAAAAGATGGAAAAGAGTTGAATATTATTGAATTTCCTTTTCTTTTTTAAGCTGCTTGTTCTTGGAAATTCATTTTTAAATAATTTAAAAATAAGTGCAGTAAATAATATTTTCTATTTAAAAATTCATTGCTCATTAAAACTAAAAGATAAACTTCAAACATTGTGGATATTCTTCGAAAACTTCTAGTGTTTTGCATTTAAATTGAAAAATAATTTGCAATGCAAATAAAATTTATACACAATAAAAATTTATTTGCTCATAAATTGGAAATTACTGTTCATGAATATTAATTAAAAATGTTCTTTAGAGTATTAATAAAGTAATTAAAGTAAAGACTCATTCGAAACTTTATTTAGTTTTTTTAAAACTTTGTAAATTATATTGGAATTGAAAAAAAATATTATTTTGATAGCTGCACAAAAATTATTTTCATGCCTTAAAAGTTTTTACTTTTTATTTGATAAATAATGTTAGTAGGCATTATTTAGTCATTAGTTAATTATATCCTGGAAAAATAATATTTTTATTAACAGTAAGAAGTTTTGAAATTAATCAGTAGTAGTTACATAAACATAATATTAAAAGATAACAAAGTTCCTCTTTAATGTAAATTATTAATTAATTAATTAAATTAATTAAATAAAAACACTTTAATTTTTGTTTTCGATTACTTATTTGTCTAGTCTTTCGAAACACTAGTTTTGTGATTTTTAGCCAAGTGAAAGTGTAATGTTTTGATATTATCGTCGAAGAAATAATAAATTATTTTTAATCCCTCCGGCTGAAACTATTTGTATAAAATAGATTTTTAATCAAATATAAAATTTTCTTAGTTAATTACTTAAATCATTATAAGATGTAACTAAACAAATTGTATTGCCTTTTGGTTTTTGATATACTATTATATAAAATAATGCTTTGTATAATATTGCAACATTTTCTTGATAAAAGCGTGACATTATGTTCAATTTTCTATAAATACCATTATTAAAGCAAGCTACAGTAATAAAATTTTGCTACAAAATTATAACTTTAAATAAAATTTTCTGTTGAATTTTTTTCTACACATAATGCTTAAAATTTGCTTTGATTTTAATAGCAAAAAGCTTCAAACAGATACTAAAAAGATTATGCATGTATAAAAAAACTATACGCATGAATGATCTTTAGATTTATTTTACAAAAAAGCAACTTCTATAAAATTGAATAAATTTCTTATTTCGCAGCTTAAACTATACATTAATAAATTATATTTCTTTTATATTTATATCATTATATTAATAATAAATTAAATCTTTGTACAAATAGGAAGTAGGTATTGTTTGAAAAGGAATTAGAGCTTGATAAAAAAAAAAAAAAAAAAAAAAAAAAAAAAAAGATTATTTATCTACACTTATATTTTCCGAGAAAGATTAAATTTTTTTAATGTCAAAATACAATGGCTTGACGAACGATGTTCTCTTTTTTTTTTTTTTTTTACTGAATATCAAAATATTGATTACTGTAAAATATGGCAGGGTAAAAATGTATTTCTCCTCTTCTCTTTTGAAAAGGTTAGATGGATTGAGGCAGAGAAAATACAATAAAACCAGCTGGGGATCGAAATGAGAGAAGCTTTATTGATTCACTCACTATCCGCGTTGATAAAAATTGAACTTGCATTTGCTGATTTCATGGTAGTGTTCATGCGATTCTCTTAGCTGCGTAAATCAATTCTAATGGCATTATAAATTTTAGCGTTGTTACGATTCTTTAAGGCGCTCACTGGCAATATTTTAGTTTGATGATTAAATAATTCGTTTACAAAAATTTCTTTACTCCTTTTTAAGCGTGTATTAAGTGACTAAATAGTTGCTACACATATCAGTCTCGCAAATTTTCAAGCACAATTCTTTTTTAAATGATTATGCAATCTGGTGGTCTTAGTCTTTTTTAAGTGATTAAATAGTTGCCGTAAAAATTAATTCCACAAATTTTCAACAGCATTTCTTTTTTTTAAATGATCATCGTTATTGATATTCCTTCATCTTGCAATCTAACAGTGGTCTTTGTTTAAGTGACTAAATAGTTGTCACACATATCAATCTCACAAATTTTTTTCTAATTGATGACAATTCTTTTTTAAATGATCATCGAGATTTTCCTCCATCTTGCAATAAAGTTGTCTAACAGTGGTCTTTTTTAAGTGACTAAATAGTTGTCATACATATCAGTCTCGCAAATCGTCAACCACAATTCTTTATTAAATGATCATCGAGATATTCCTTCATCTTGCAATCCGGTGGTCTAACAGTGGTCTTTTTTAAGCGATCAAATAATTGCCATGAATATCAGTCTCATAAATTTTCAACCCCATTTCCTTTTAAATGATCATCGGGATATCCCTTCATTTTGCAATCCAGGTCTTAATCTTTTTTTTAAGTAATTAAATAATTGCCATAAAAATTAATTCCACAAATTTTCAACCACATTTCTTTTTTAAATGATCATCGTGATATTCCTTCATCTTGCAATCCGGTGGTCTAACAAAAATCTTTTTTTTAAATCTCACTAAGAAAAATTCTATGTCCATCGACAGAAGTTTTATTACGCTACTAAGACAACAGAAGAAGGAAAATGGTACATATTTCAGACGCTGAAGGCAAGTAATTAATTAAATAATTAACAGTGAACAATACTGAAAATATATGTTAAATTCCCACGCATACAATACTAAGGCCTTCCAGTGCACGCTCGATTTTTGAAGAGAAATTTTGTTCCAAAAATAAAACATTGTTTTCAATATAAACTCGCGTACTGATGATTATTTAGTAGCGGCAATTAAATACAGGCAACCCATTCAGATGTGAGAGTGATAAAATTACATGTGAAAACTTGTTCCCACATACCTATGATTATTTAATTGTCTCAACGCAGTGAACATTAAATCATTTTCGTTCCTTCCTTTATTATAAGTTTAATAAACATCGAATTTTAATTAGTGAGATTTAAAAACCCCACGGTTATATGATTGCAAGATGAAGGCTTATTTCGATAAACATTTAAAAAAAAATTGTGGTTGAAAGTTTCTGAGAGAGAACTCTGAGGTTACTATTGAGTCACCTAATGCTCGCTTAACGAAGAGTAAAGAATTTTTTTATTATTGCAATTATTTAATTATCGCAGTGCTCTGGAGACCTAAATAATTTCGTCATTTTCAAAATAGAAAAAAGGCTGTTTCTATTTAGTTGCCGCAACTAAATAATCAGCAGTGTGCGAGTCCACTTTGAAAACAGAAAGTTTCATGTTTTGTTACTAAGAAGTTTTTTTTTTCAAAAATCGTCCTTGATAGGGAGTTTCTTAGTTAGTGGGTATTTCTAATATCGTTGTTATTAAATTTGAATCCATTGTTTTGGTTCGGCTTTGATCATCGCAACCTCAAGATGCATTAAGTTACACCAATTAAATTGATGGGCTATGGAATATTATTAGAGCTTTATGCTAGAAACTAAATTTTTAAACAATCATCACAGTATGTAAAATAGTAGTTTAAATAAAAGTAAATTATCTTTTTGATATCTGGATTATTAAGTTCGATTTCATTGTTTTTGGGTTTTGTTGTAATTATCACAACTTGAAGAATAGGAGCACGTTACTTTATTTTAATTGGGAAAATAATGCAATACTTATTTTCATGTTTTTAATGAATGGAGTGAACATTTTATTCCAAAATTGGCTTTTGAAAGAATCAGTAGCTTGTAAATTAATTTATTAAGTAAATCAAGACGAATTTCAAAACATCTATATATATATATATTATATTGCTGTTAATAACAACAAAATAAATATGATCTTATATGTTCTACGAAAATTTCAAATTTGTAAACAAATAAATTTTTAAATAAATATGATAATTGATTGTATTAAAATTGACTATATTTCTTCACCTATTTTAATAATGATAAACAAATCTAATAAATAAAAACAAAAGTATAATTTTCTGTAGTAATAATAGGAAATAATAAGTTTTGTAACTTAATATTTCTTATAATTACTATTATTATAGAACTACTATAATTATAGTATTCTATTACTATAATTAGAATTTATAAGTATTGTTACTTTTGTTGTTTTTAAACTTTCACCTTAATTCATTCAGCTGAATACGAAAAGGGTCGAATAACAAACCAAAACTATAAAAATATTAATCCATTATTCATGTATTTTTTTTATTACTTCGTTTCAATCTTTTTAATTGTTACTTAATTATATGTTGTTCTTCACGTACAATATAACGTTATCTTTAAGGTGTAAAAGAATCCAAATATTTTACGTGGTGTGCTAATATATAAAAGATTGTGCAATAATTAATATTTCATAAACAAGATTGAGATTCGATTGATTGGTTATTTAAATTTAATCAGATATTAAATGGAATTGTTGAGCAATATCCCTTATTTTTCCAAGGTAGAATATCTTCTGACCATTATTATTATTATTATTATTATTTTTTTTTTTTTGAGAGGGGAGAGTTTTTTTAAACTAGAATATATCATATGTTGTATGACTCCCAAGGTCTTTGTTGGTCTTCAAGCTTTATCCCGAAATAAAAAAAAAAAATACAAATTTCTCACAAATTCCGTTATGCTCCTTCGTTGTTTCTTAACAACAAATTCATCACAAATATAGCAGAATCTATCAGGATTGTTAAGACAACCATGACTCGTCGTTTTACTGAGAACAAAAGCAAACTATAACGAAAAACCCTTTTTATAAGTTAATTACATAGAAAAAAAGTCTCACAAACCAATCTAGCGCCATCTGGAAAATATCTGTGTCCTTGATCGGGTAATTTGCAGCTACCTGTGTCCAAAAGGTAATGGTAACAATGTTAAATTCTCGTAAGAAACTTTAATCATATTTTGTGCAAGTTGTTTCGAACCTTGATTATTTTTTTCATGGTTGCCTTTGTAATTATAAATCTTGGTATCTATGTTGTAAATTTTTTACAGAAATTCGGCTTTTTTCAAATGAGAACAGCAATACGATCGAGGAAAATTTTGTTTCGATAATAATTTATTAATGCGAATACGGTACTATGCAAAATTCGCAATAGAATAAAAAACTCAAAAAGTTTTTCTTAAAATAGGAAAAATAATTTCAGATAACTAAAATTAAAAGTCATTTCAAACAGAGGAACAACATCTGAATAAATATTTCCGTGAACGAATTTCATCATCAATAAATTTGTTGATTTTAAATTTATGTAGAATTTCTTCCATGTTGCTAATTTATACTTCAATGTTAATGCTTCTTCTACAGTAATTTTCCCCAAATATGTGTTAATTTTCTTTTTATGAAAGTGTATGCTTTTATTTAAGATCATTACTAAGATTAACAAAATTTTGAATCTAAACTAGTTTATTTTAACCACACTGATAATCTATCTTAGTAATCAAATTATTCCTATTATCTTTAAACTTTTAATCTTTTCAACTCTTACATCGTTCATAAAGATCTAAAACATTTTTATTCATTAAAGACTTTAAGAACTCAAGATTAAAGGCCTTAAAAACTTAAGATAATTTTAGACTTAGAAAAATAGCGTCTGTTTTGTTTTATAATATTTGGGTGAAATGATTATTAATATAAATAAATTATGTGAGGTTTTTTTTTTTATTCTTTATTTATTTATTTCATGACTCTCTTCTCTTCCTTTCCCCTTTTACACACCCCTAGATTAGATTTGGACTTTTAACTAGAATTGTTTCCCAACGGAGGTTGTGGTTTCGTTTCCAGTCATTGCCTTGAATTCTCACCACAAAGGAATAAAACTAATTGTAAACTCTATCCTAATTGTAATCCTCTCTAATTATTTCTTAGTATAAAACATATTTAAAATTTTCATTTAAACTCCTCCGCAATTTGCTCGTTACTTAATTATTTCATTTTTGTCTCTTTAATGCAATTTCTCTTTTGATAAAAATTTTAATTCTGAATTCAATAATTAAGTAATTGGAGGTACGAGATTTTTATTCCTCGGGTTCTCCACATAAAAATGCAACCTTTGCATTTTTTTGTCAAGGAATGCAGATTTATGTGTGAGTAGCTATAAGTAAATATCTTCAGCAACTGTCTGTAAACCTCTTCAGCGACATATTTCTTGAAGCGCATAAAATATTATTTAACTTTTTTTTTTTCTTTTTTTCGGCTAAATACGCTATATTGATTTTATATAAACACCAGTTCATTGACATAAAAAAATAAAAAAGCAACTAACATCAAAAAAACTTATATCTTTATATGTGGCCATTGAGCATTAATGGTAAATTATGAATGAAAAGATTTCATTCATCATTCATTCAGATCATGCCGGTTCTTTATGCTTTTCATAAATGTAATGAATTCTTTTAAAAAGTTCGTCAAGAAATTTCATTATTTTTATAAAACGACAAAAAACACTAAACGTACAAATATGCGCCAATCTTTAAAGTTAGTAGCATTTATAAGCTCATAAAGTATTTTAATATATTATCTGTCAAAAAATCTGTCAAAGTTATTTTATTGTGCACGATTTTAAAAATAGAACATGTAAATGATATAGTAAAATCAAATATAAATGAAACCAAAGGGTTCAATTTATTTGTTGGAGATGAAAATAAGACAGCAAAGTAAGTATTAAAAGAAATTTCAGTTTATACAGTTAATGAATCTATTCCATGTATAATGAAAACTGGAAAAATAAATTTAACTGTTTCGTTACGTTTCAAGATTAGTAATTTCTTGGAGTTATTAATTATTTTTTTAAAATTTTATTGTGTAAATTATTTTCTTTCTTCCCATCATTATCCAGTTGAAATTGAATTCAGTGAAACAAATAGAATAATATTTATCGTAGCATTAAAATTGAAATATATATCTATGTATTGAAAAAATAAGTAGTCCAAATAACTGAATGACTACAATAATTAAATTTATGCCGATAAGTAATTTACAATAAATTGTATTAAAAAAGAATCATAATTAAAAAAAAGAAATAAATGATACAAATAGAATAACAAAAAAATTTTAAAAAAGGAATTTACCAACTGTGATCATTAAGTTATAACAATGATTATTAAATTTATACTAATAAATGAGCAGCAATTAATAATATTAAATGACAATATAGAATAATAATTTAAATAGAACTGCGCAAAATATGATTAAATTCAAAACCTGTAAGTATAGATGGTCTTTTTGGAACAAGAATAGGCAAAGCGTCAACATCATAATCGCATTTGAATGTGTCAAGCTTTGTACACAATAACTTATTAACGCTCATGTGTATTGACAGAGATAATCTTCCTCTGCTTGCGTTTATCGAATTTGTCGTCCACTGGGTCGAAGACAATGACCCGCATCTGCAATACATAACTGTCAAATACCAGTAAGTAGCATCAGTGGTTCGTTATCTGTTGGCAATTCTTATCACCGGTGTTGGCAAGTAACAGTGGGAAAGCTCCTCTTCGGTACAGTGTCTTTTTTTTTTCCAGCTGATATGTCATTTCTATTAAGTAATCACTGTAATTAGATCGTTAAATGAAGAAAAATAAGATAATGTTTTCTTTCAGGCGCAGGTCTATGGAAAAAAACTGGCAAGAGTCTGCTCAAGAGACTCTTGATGATGAAGAAACGAAGGACTTAGCAAGGTGAGTATTTCTTTGAGTATCGCATGAAGAATTCTTTGTAAAGCAACTAAGCTCATATTTAACGAGGCAGTCAATTGGATAGCAACTTAAGTTGTTTGGTAACAACTTTATTCTTTTTGGGGAAGTAACAGTTTGACAAAGTATAGGCTTTTAAATTTTTATGGGAAATAGCCGATATTCAAACCTTTCATCCTGTTTAATGGTAAGTGGTACTATTATGAAAGTAAAAGAATTGATTACAATCTTTACATAATTAATTTTAATTTTAAAAACAAAATTAATTTAATTTAATTTAAATGTCTAATAAAAGACATATTTGAAATACATCAAACTATTTTCGAATTCAAATCATATAATAAATATAAAAGAAGTGGATTTTTTTTGCGAAGGTAGGGCTTATAGGTAGGTAGGATGGTTGGCTTAGCAAATAAAAAATACCATAATTTTGTTTTAAAAGGATTCGATTTCATGAAGCATTAGACGGAAGTAAGTATAGTGCCATAAATAGGTAGGTGTTTATTGGTTCAAAATTGTAGCAATGAATTGCAAGTAAGTTCATTTTTCTCTATTTCTTAGGATAATAGAGTTTAAATAAGTTGTTATTATTGTAGAAAGTTTCAATACTTTTATTTTCGAATAGAAGAAATTTTAATATATAACTCAATTCAGTCCACTTATTAACAATTAAGCTTCATCATCGTACTGTACATTAAAATCAAGTAGCAAATAATAAAAAAGAAGCAAAAATTGCTGTGTAAAAACTTGTTACAAAAATAGCTTTTCGAAGAGGCTTTTTAAATTTGAAATATTAGAAGTCTATCATAGGTTCATTTTATTTCAGAATAATAGAAATATATGTTAGTTCCTTTTACATTAATTTCAATCGAGAGTTACATAGATTCGTGGGCAGATATGTCTTTATTTTTTAAGCCATATCTTATTCTCCAATTATATCATATTCTCCAACCATATCATATTCATATCATATTCCAAGGTCATGGTGCCTTTAACTGTTAAGATATCTAAGGTTGGTGGTAAAAAGCTCTACGGTGTTACAGAATGTCACTAAAATAGTCGAAAATTAAAATTATAACTTGATGGTATTTTTGTTTCTCATGAATTTCTGTAAGTTCTTGATCAGTCACCATTAATTTTTGTAACCATATTGCTGATAATTCTTTCAGCCTTACAAGATTTCCCAAAATTTGATTATTCTTTTTATGGGTTATATACTATCTTGACAAGACACGTAACAGAGGATGATATAATCTAAGGACTTAATTCGGTTGTTAGGTTCATTAGGGCCAATCATTATCAGTTAAAAAAAACTTCCTCCAGATATCAACATGTGTTTGTATCAATTGTGTCGATTACAAAATGCAAACAAATTTATTCTGTCAAATAAGAAGTGTGTATTTTGAATGAAAATGATCTACTTATGAAAAATTTATTATCTTGGATCAGTTAAACTTTAAAGATGTTTATAAAATTTAATATTTTATTTTGTTGTGATTTAAGTCGGAAAAGTTGGTGATTAATTTTTAAATTTTTTTATAATAACTAGTGACTTTGAAATCAACTTACAGCATTTCATTAGAGGCGGAATTAAACTGAAAGTGAAGGATTAACCTTCAGTCTTGCTACTTCTGAAATATCTTGTTATGTAGTAGCATTTGCGCTATTAAAATATGAGATACATTGAAAAATTCTTGTACATTTTAATATTTATATTTTCTATAAAAATAAATATATGCAGATTATGAGTTAAAAAAATTCAATTTGCATCCATGTGAACATGTGTTATGAAATACTGAATAAGCGAAATATTTAATTGCGTCTCTGGCATAAAACTTTAATCGAAAAGTCTTAATTTGGTTTTACTCATCAAATTGAATTTTAGCTCAAAATCAATCAATTAACTAACTTTCGAGAAGTAAGAACACAATTTTTGATGCGAAAGCAGATATTTGTACCATTAAAATATGAGTGGCCATGGTAAGATTCACGTCCATTTGAGTTAGTTTTACTTCCTTAAAAAAAATCCTTACCTACAGATTATGATTTAAGAACTAATTCGCATGCGTTTAAACACGTAATAAATAAATCATAGATTTGTTAATACTTACAAAAAATACAGCATAGACTTTCGCACTTTTATTGTTACATTTTTCTACATGGTTATTTCTAAATAATATGAATTTTTATATGAATTACAAAAACGTTTTTAGTGTGATTTAAAAACTCTAACACTGAAATTTATGATGTTTTGTTAATTTTATATTTCTTTCATAAAATTTACTTCTATTCTTCTCTCAACTTGAATCCACAATTAGCTAATTGTTAGTTCTCTACTACAAAAATTATTATAAAACTATATTTTTTTCTTAATTTCTTATTATATATAGTTAAAAAAATATAATGCAAAGACTTACATATGAGATCAAAATTTCTTTATCTATCGTAAATTTGAAACATAATTACCATAAATTTGTAATTTAATTTTGACTAATATTAGTTTGAAACCTAAACGAAGCAATGCTTTTGACTAGCTGCCTTTATCATGTACTCGTGTTAGATAATAAATAATCTTCTTTTCCTGATGGTAATAATATTGTATCGTATCAGCTAGGTTATACAATGTTATCATTTGAAATAATCTGGATAGCTGAATATTATCTCGACAAATATGTGCATTATTTCGTCAGTAGTACATCAGAAAAGCTCGCTATTCCTTATAACGCAATGCTTGTTGTATTTTCTATTTTCGTACTTATATGTTTATTAATCAACTTTTAAAAATATTTACCTATATCAAATGAAAATGAGTAGCACAAACGTATGATAATTTAAAGCATCATAATAATAAAATTGAAAATAAACTTATTGAATTTTCGTTATCTTAAAGAGTAATAGTTGTTTATTCATAACTTGCTTATTGATTTTTAAAAAATTATTTCTCCTTTTTTATAAGATTCACAATTTTTAGAATTGAGGTGTTTTAAAATTGCTGTAACGTTATCTAGGACCCCGGGTCATGCAATACGTGTGCTGTTATGTTTTTTTTTTTATTTTTTTTTTTTTTTTTGCATAAATATTATTTATTCGGAAGGGAATCCCCAATATTAAGAGACGAGTTCCTAAGTGCGAGTTCCCCCAGCTGAATTCTTAGTGCCCAATGGTTAAGACAGCATTGGTATTTGCAAAAATTATTTACTTTTGTTAATTTCGGCTTTCTTGGTGTATTCTTTGTATGCAAAAGAGTAAAAATAATAGAATTTATTTAACTAATTAGTAGAAATTCACAACAGCACTAATTATAGCACTTAAGATAAACTAGAAAAATCGCACAATAATCTCAGTTAACGCAAACCACAACCTAGCATCATACAAATCTTATTATCACCAATTTGGCCCTTCCACCATTACTCGTTAAATCTGCTCTTGCTCTGTGTAAACTAGAATTTTTATAATTTTACATTTGACTCAGTTGGTGCTTTCTGGTAATATTCATAAACTTCTGAGACAATAAATAAACTTCTAGAAAATTCCAGAGATATAAAATTTTTCTGCTACATCTAATCAATGTTTTAATGCAGTAAATACTAATTTTATTAAAGGTTTTTAACTGCAATTACTATTAATTATTATCCAGATTGACAGATATAATAATAACATTGCTTTCTTTATTATACGTAATAATAATTTATTTAAAATTCTTTTTTTAAAATGTATTTTTGTAACATTATATAAATATTAATTTGTTAACAAAATAAAAGCATACTTACTGTATATATACTTTGTTGGATCAAAACAAATATACACAAAAAAAGAATGAAAATACCCGCCCTATAATATTAATAGTTTTAAGAAATATCTAGAAATCAATAATAATAATAAACAATCAATAAAAAACAAAACTGAATTGCTGAGCTTAACGAGCTTTTACTCTTAAAAGAAAAAAAAAAATCGAAGTTTCTTTTTACTTTGAAATTTGCTTTCTTTTTATTTTGATTGTAATTCAGGAGGTTCATTATGTTTCAACTATCAATGATTTTCTAATAATTTATTTCTTATTCTGGTTGCTGATTTTTAATTTGTTTTTATCGCTTCCGTTCGCTTTGTTAGGTCCCTTGAAACTTGAAACTGA